>CAUYRT010061246.1:0-15352 GCA_963574885.1 Lepilemur ruficaudatus
ATTTACTGTTCATTAAGTGGAAGTGCATCATCGTAAGGGCCTTCGTCCTGGCCGTCTGCACGTTGAACAGAATGAGGAGGAGGAGGAGGAGGGCTTGGTCTTGCCGTCTCAGAGCAGAAGAAGATCCGTGCGTAAGTGGACAGAGCAGCTCAGATACTGTGGGAGGACCTGAGACTACAGGGCCCAGGAGCCCTTCTTGGGGAAAAAAAATCCTCGATGACAGAAATTCGGCCTTATAGCAGGAGGGCATCTGCACAGAGCGGCGGCACCGCCGGGAGACCCTGGCCCCCGGCACCCTGTGGGACCCTCGCCACATGCCACACACCGCACACGGCTCTGGGCACGGCAGGACGCGTGAGACATCCAGGCAGGAGGCCACAGTGCGGAGTGCACGACAGACACGGGGCTCCGGCGTCTCGTGACGGTTGGTCTCAGGCGAGTCCAGAAGGACAGCGGACTGGGGCAGTAGAGAGGGAGATGAGACGTGGCAGGTGGAGCCACAAGGGGAGACGCTTTGTACCTCGCACACGGTCACGTGCTCACTACTGGGTATCCATAGCCACTCTGCTTTTCTCTTTTAGTCACAAAACTCCTGTCTGTTAGAAACAGTAATGTGCCTTCTTATGGCTCCTGGCAGGAGGGATGGCCACGAGCTGTAGGAAGTTGTTAGGGGGCGCTTCCAAGAAAGCTGCTTAAAGGGGGCAGCTTCAGCTAGATGGAATGCAGACACAATGGCCACAGTTGTAGCAGCTGTCTTGCAGCCATGAGGAAACTTAAGGCTAGAAGCTACCTGCTGAGGCCTGTGGGGCAGAGAGACAGAAAAGGCCTGGACCCTTGACACCCGGCAGGCAGTGGGAGTGAGGGGAGGGCAGCAGGCCAACCCCAGACAATCGGCCTCCAGGGCTGCTGTATGTGAAAGAAACGCAGACACTGACGTGGCTCAAGTCTCTGTCGTGTGGGATTCTGCTACATGCAGCCAAATCTAATCCTGCTGATACAGCCCAAAAGCCCTATAAAAGTTGGCTGTTTTTAACATGATCCCTGTTACCCCACTCCTCATTTATATCCCCTTCCCTGAGCTCCTACAGAATTTGTACTTTGCACCGAATAATTTACCCCCACAGTATACATATATATTATTTATTAACTAACGGCATGATAGGGTATTCCCACCTCACCATGGGGCCATCACTCCATGCGTGGAAATAAACATAGTTTGCGAAGCCCAGCTCCTCCGTGTGGGCTGCTCAGCCAACACCAGCGGGACTCACACGTGACCCCTTTGCTCTCTCTGCCTCCTCGGACCCGAGCATTGTGCCAGGAGGAGGGAAGCGTGTCCTGTGATCGACCCACCGACCCTGTGAGAAAGGTTTTATTTTCCACCTTACAGGTGAAGGCAACTGAGGCTCAGAGACACCAAATCACCTTTCCAGCATCACTCAGCAAGAAAACGGCGGAAGTGAGGTGCAGACCCGGGGCACGACTACCTAGCGGGTCCGTCCACATCTCCGCGGTGACCTCTCCAACTGGGGTCTGTGGTGTCCATGTCCCTCGGTCACCAACCTGCTGTGAGGAATAAACATGCTAGGTGCCCTTTCCATTCACGTGCATGCAAGTTAAATGATTTCTGTTCCATTCTGTCACGGTTGATCCGAACAGACACAAACGCTGATTAGTCCCCAGGCATCGCCTCGACCGCCAAAGGCCGTGGCCGCCTCGAGGAGGAGCAGGAACAAGGCTGTCCTGGTCTGCTCAGAGCACGCGCAGGGAGCCAGGACGCGGCAGGGCGCAGAGACCCTGCACTTGTTCCTCCCCCGCCCTGCGGACCCCGGCTCTGAGGAGCAGCCTTGGCTGTGTCTAGTGCAGCTGCCACTGTCCTCCCCGGAAGGGTCCACCGAGGGGTCCAGGCCCCTGGGTACCTGCCCGTGAACGGCCACCGCGGCGGCTGGCGCGTTCCTCTCCCCGGTCCTCCAGCATAACCCAGGCGAGAGGGAAAGGGCTGAGCCGTCCCAGCTCTCTCCTCCCGCTCCTTCTCGCCGGCCTCTGCACAAACACACCGGAGTCGCCCGGCCCCACAAAGGCAAAGCCAGGCTGCTGCCTCCCGGGACACCTGGTCCCAGCATCCCACCATGAGCCGCCACCGCTCAGGGCCCTTGCAGACCTGCAGAGTGCATGCCAACGCGGAGAGCGCTGCAAAGGGCTCTGTGCAATTAAATCTTGACACATCCTAATAACACGCCACGACCCGGTATCTGCAATGCTGAACTCTGCAATTCCCGCGTGGTTGGGCTCTGACTCCAGAACATGCTTTTTTAATTAGCGTCATTATTATTGGTTGTATTAATTTCCAGAATGGCTAATTTTCTGCCAAGTTTAAAATCTAATGATAACTTTTGGAGTGGAAGTGCAGACTCTCTCTCCACGTCCTCCCCGGTGGCAGCCTCGGACTGTCCACCTGCCCTGAGCCTCCCGGCCCCCTCAGTCGCAGCTCAGGCCCGTGGGCAGGTTTGCACAACGGGAACAAGTCGCCTTCTGGCTGATGCAGAAGCATTGTTTTAGAACACAAGGGAAAAAGAACCAAATGAAAGCAAATCTTCCAGCAGTGGGAGACCTGGTCACGGGACCCTTGCGTCAGAGCAAAGCTGCTCTGTTGGTTTTGGTGGATTGAATCTCGTCCTGCTGTTCTGGGCAGAGGGGCCACTGCAGTGCCTGAGAATCCTTGCAGCCCTGGGCCAGCCGGTGACGTGTCCTGACTCGGCCTCTGTCAGCGGGACCCTCTTCCCGGGAGGAGCCGCCGGCAGGCAGACGGAGACCCATTGCCAGCCCCACCGTCGCGCCCCTGACACTGAGCAGACCACACTGACAGATACGAGGCCTATCTTTCTCTAAAACCGATACACAGGGAGAAGGCCTGAGATAGGGAGAGAGAAACAGAGTAGCTATTGTTTGAGCCCTTGGATTACGGTTGCCAAGCGAGACACGAGATGCCTGTTAAAGCGGAACTTCAGGGAAAGAAAAAAAGTCATTCTCCATGTGAAATTCAACTTTAACTGTGTGCCTCGTTTGCTTTGTTTTGTTTTGTTTGTTAATTCTGGCATCTCACCCCGGATCCATCTGCCGAAAGCCAGACACACCCAGCCTTCCCGGGAAGGGGCGTCCCGCACTGGCCACCGAGGGCATCCTCCTCCAGCTCCTCCCCCAAAAGCCGCCTCTGCCCGCAAGCAAGCGGGAGACGACGGCCCCGGGCGCAGGGGCCCTCCCCAGAGAGGAGCTGGCGCGGGACTGCCATGCTGGGGTCTCCTTCAGGAGCAGCGCGGCCCCTAAGCAGCCTCGTGCAGGGAAGTCCCTGGATTTTTTTAAAAGGAGACAGGACGAGATTCTGTAAAGCGGAACTCCTATCCATCTCACGGTAAGAGTAAAATCTAATTTTCCTGTCCATTGCTACCTTCCAGGCTAGGGTCTAATTTCTGACTCCTTGTAATTCCCAGAGGGCAAAGGACTGTGAGTCTTTTAGCCCGATGTGGTGACCGGCGCCGGTAGCCCCAGCTGCTTGGCAGTCTGAGCCGGGAGGATCACTGGAGCCCAAAAGTCCAAGGTTGCAGTGAGCTGTGATCACATCACTGCACTCCAGCCTGGGAGACAGCGTGAGACCCTGTCTCTAAAAATAAATAAATGAATGAATAAATTAAATAGTTTGGGGTGTCCCTTGCCATAAAAATTCAGATTGTTCCCAGTTTTTCACTACTCAAAGATAATACGCAGCGATTAATATCCCTGTGCATAATTCACACTATGCAGAGGGTATTATTTTTGTCTATGATCATTACAAAAAGAGATTTCTGGTTTATATGATATGTCTATTAAATAAGTTGAGTTTATAGTTTTAAAACTTCCTACAAAGAAAGCTCCACGCTCTGATGACTTTACTAATGAATTCTACCAAACATCTAAAAAAGAAACAAAATCAAAGTTATAACAACTCTCCCGGGAACAGAAAAAGAGAGAGAACCTCCCAACTTGTGCCCACAAGGCCAGCACAGCCATTGCGTTAAAAATCTAGTGAGGATGTCACAAGAAATAAAAATTACAGCTCAATCTCTCTTCTAAACATAGGTACAAAAAACAAACAAAAAGCTGAATTCCAGCAACCTATAAAAAGAAAATATGTAGCAACCCAATAAGATTTATACCCGAAAGGCAAGATTGATTTAACACCTGAAAATCGGTGACTGTAATTCAATCTATTATTAGGATAAAGCAGAAAGGCACAGGATCACCTCAAAAATGCAACGAAAGAGTTTAACAAAATTTAACAGAAATACGTGATTTAAAAATCCTTAGCAAAGTAGAAATAAAAGGGAACGATTATAATCTGACAAAAGGCATCTACATCAGAAAAGAAAAATCCTAACCCACATATTTATGTACCAAGGTGAAACACGGAAACTTCCCCTCCGAGACTGAGAAGTGACGAGGACACAGCTTTTGCCGCTTCTGTTTGACATTACGCTGGCGGTCCTTGCCAGCTCCGTAAAGGTAGAAACTATCAGGATTAGAAAGTAAGAAATAAAGCTCTAGATTTTTTGCAGATGACACAATTGCATATTCAGGAAATATTTTAAAAAACTGCTAAAATGTGCAAGAACTCTAAACGGAAAACTTCATTCCGTGACTGAGATGAAGGGATCCAGATGAATTCTGCGGTATCGGTGCAATACAGACACGCGACCCAACGGAACCGAGGGGTCCTGAACAAGACCCACGACGTGCGATGCTCGGTTTGTGCTCAGCCGTGAAGAGAGACGCATCTCTGTTATCTGCTGCTGCACAAGAAAGCACCCCGAAACTCGGGGGCTTAAAACAATAAGGCGCTACTTTTATTTTCTGTGAGTTGGCTCCGCTGGGCTGGGCTGCAGCCCTAAGGAAACTGCGAGACGGTGCAGTCACGCCCGGGAAGCTGACGCCGGCTGGGGCTGGGAGCTCAGAACCTCCGTTCTCCACGGGACTCGGTTTCTCACGGTTGGCTTCTAAGAGGGAGCAGTCCCAGCCCCCGACAGCAGAAGCAGCAGACGTCCCACGCCCTGGCCTGGGTACCACGCGGCAACACTCGTGTGCCATCCTGCTCCTCAAGTCACAGACGTTGGCTCTTTTCTGTATGTGTATCATAATCCAATAAAAGTTTATTAAAACATTTCAAACATCAAAAATTTTAGGTGGTCAAATTTATCGATCTTTCATTTCTTTGTCTTTTTGGGTCTTGCTTAAGAAGGCCCCATCCCTGAAAACTGAAACATTCTCATTTATTTTCACGCATTACTTTTGGAATTTTTTAAAAAGATGACATCTGGCTCTGTCGCCCAGGTTAGAGTGCAGTGGCACAATCATAGCTCACTGCGGTCTCTAACTCCTGGGCTCAAGGAAGCCTCCCGCCTCCTGAGTAGCTGGGACTACAGGCGTGCACCACCACATCTGGCTGATTTTTCTATTTTTTGCAGAGATAGGGTCTCACTATGCTGCCCAGGCTGGTCTCAAACTCCTGAGCTCAAGCGATCCTCCCACCTCAGCCTCCCACATTGCTGGGATTACAGGTGTGAGCCACTATGCCCAGCTTAGTTTTAGAATTTTTAAAATAACATTGCCATTTAATTTCTTTAAAATAATTTTTGTAGGTACTGTGAATTAAGGCCTAACTCTCTTTTCCCAAACAGATAAATGATTGTCCCAATACCATTTATTAAATGAGCCATAATTTGCCTTATTAATTTGAAATGAGCCCAGATTCTTCATTCTATACAACTGAAATGCGTTTCCTGCGTTTGTACCTCACCGATTCAGGTAACTTCCTGCTGCATTTTCATATCTGATTGGCAAACTTACCCTCTTGGTTCTTGCTGTTGGCTGTCCTTGCAACGTAAGGTCATCTGGTCACAGTCTTTGATTTTACTGATCTTAAACTTTTCTTCAGCATCAAAACATGCAAAAATCTTCCATCATCGTGGGGATTGGCCTGTAATTCACGTACACTTTCCTGGAGAGGGTGACTCTCGCAGAGTGTTTTTCGGTCCGTGATCTTACGTGACCTCTCACAGCAGTGCGTTGTGACCGTCCTCATGGTTCACACAGCGGAAGCCACATATAGAGATGGGCTGCATGAGTTGCCTGTTGTCACACAAATAAGACTCAGGACTTTGGGGCATTTGGCTGGTTCCTGCTGGTGGCTGTGCCACCCTTCCCCACTGTCCCTCATGTGCTGAGCTCTGTTGCAAGATGGGATGCTCCCTGGAGTCACTTCTTCCCTGCTTGGTGAGTTATACTTTGCTGTGGGCTCAGCTGTTCTAGGCAGGGTCCCCTAATGGAGAACTAAGGCCCTAAGACCACGCTGTCACTTGGTGTCACTCCACGGGGGGTGTCCACCTCTGCCCGATAAAACGTAGGTCCAGCCCCTGGCTAACTCCTCCCAGAGCCTGGCTGTGACGTGCAGCCCTGTGTCCCTCTCCCAGCCACGTGAAAGGCAGCAGGTTCCTGAGCCCGTGCGCAAAGTTGCTCAACCCTTTAAAGTCTGTCTGTCTCAACGGGAAACGCAGAGAGAAAATCCCGGGTGATTGGATCCTCGCGTGGGTTGCCGATTCTCTTCTGATTTGCACGTATATTAGTGAGAAGCTCGACGCGGCCACGGGCGAGTGTCATTATCCGGCGCCCTGCCTAACACGGAGAGGACTTAAAACAACGAAGTCTGATTTTTCAGCCGTTCACTGGGCGAGAATTTACCTTTCGTTCAAAAGAGGAAAATTAATCCTGGCCGCAGAAATGGTGATTTCCCCGAACAACACCATTCCAATTCTAACAAGACAGGGTGCTATTGCCCCAGCTTTGGATAATATCAGGAACCCACGTACCGTCATTTAAGGCTGACACAGAGAGCTTAGCTGACGGCAGGTCCTTGTTTAAGAGTGAAAATCTGCTTCATGCTTTTATAGGTCTCGGTGCTAAGATAGTTTTTAAAGTAACTTCCTGAACAAGGTTTTTACATAAGACTGACTATAAATCAACGTGGAAAAAGGAGAAAGAGTTGTGGCGTGATGCCAAGGCCTAGATATTCCAAATTTCTGAATCACTCTCGGGTGTGGCACCACCAAGCCAGACCCCAGCGGGCCGTCCGCACGCGGAGGGGACAGTGGCAGGAATGGGGCAGGCCGGGGAGTGGGGGAAGGGAGGGGACAGAAGCAGGTCCTCCTCTTCCCTCTCCTGGTCTTCCTCACCGTCCTTTTCAAAGAAGGAAAGCAGCAGAAAACGTTCCAAGAACGTTTCTCACAAACGAGGCCATCAAGCCCACTCCGTGAATAACTGCCCGCTGCATTCTCGGCCCCGGGGGCTCTGCAGACGCGCGAGCTCACGGAGCTGCTCGCCTCTCAGGGCCAGCACCGGGACTCCCGCGCCGCCGGACCTGAGCTGTCCCTGCCGTGAGGTCTTCTGTCCTCTCAGTCCTGCCCCTGAGTCCCCACACGTCATCCGCTCCTGAAGATGAGTCTCGTCAAAGGAGGCTCGGGGAACCAGGCCTCTCGGTGTATCCACCCAAGCGCTGGGTGGCTCTGTGCCTGTCTTTGCTTTGCATTTCTTCCCGTGACGTGGGGACCCTCACAGCAGCACCGCGCCCTGCATCGCAGCGGGGACTTTTGCCCAGATCTCCACCCCCCACAGATGTTGGTGTGAACCCACTACCTTTTATTCAGCCACGAAAATGGTAGCGACTCTCAGTGAACTAGGAATAGACGAGAACTTCCTCAATCTGACAGAGATTATTTACCAAAAACCTACCGCTAACATCACCCCTGGCCGTGAGACGCTCAGAGCTTTTCCCCTGCGATCAGGAACAAGGCAAGAATGTCCCTGTCACCACTGTAGGGGAGTCTCAGCTGACACAATAAACAAGAAAAGGAACTAAAAGGTATACAGGAGGAAAAGCAGGGAACGAAACTGTAACTGCGTTTAATCACCGGTTAATGTGTGTCCAAGGTTTTCTGTGTCAGACTTTCTGAAATGGCCCAATTAGTCCTGTAACAGGCGCGGAATAGACCTTCGAACACACCCGGTGAATCGCCGCAGCCAAAAGAGACCGGCCACGTGCCCGCGTGTGCCGCTCTGCGGGCTCCCGCCGGCCCTGCCCAGCTCCCTCAGGAGCGTCCGCCGTCACCCCTGCCGTCCCCAGAGTCGGTCCCCACTGACTCCCGCCCAGCCTCACGCTCTCCCCGAGTGGCCTTGTCCTCTAAGTCTGGACACCAGCTCAGACCCGGCCACGGAGCCCCAAACCCACGCGCAGGCGGCCTCCCAGCCGCACGTCCTAACCAGCCCACGTCGCTTACAAATCCACGGGGCCTCCGTGACCCCGTCTGCCCCCGCCTGTGTCAGTTCTGTTGCATCGGATGTGCGCTCGTTGGACCAGGACATCCCGTTCACCTTCTCCTCACTCTAACCCGGGCCAGGTCCGGGCAGGGTCAGTTCTGCACCCGACATAGTCGAGCTTTATTTCCTCGCCTTTGTGCCCTCAGCCACGCGCCTAGAGAGCGATCGCTACCATCTCTCACCTGAGTTACCTGCCACCAACGTCTCACCTGAGTTACCTGCCACCAACGCCTCTCCCCTGAGTTACCTCCCGCCAACGCCTCTCACCGGAGTTACCTCCCACCAATGTCTCGCCCCTGAGTTACCTCCCACCAACGCCTCTCACCTGAGTTACCTCCCACCAATGTCTCACCTGAGTTACCTCCCACCAACGCCTCTCACCTGAGTTACCTCCCACCAACGCCTCTCACCTGAGTTACCTCCCACCAACGCCTCTCCCCTGTGTTACCTCCCGCCAACGCCTCTCACCTGAGTTACCTCCCACCAACGCCTCTCACCTGAGTTTCGGTACCACCTGTGGTCACAGCCTTCCCTTGCGTGGTCGGCCCGAGTGGGGACCTCCAGCTTGGAGACAGTCCAGGGGGTGTTGATGGTTCACAGGCCGTTGTCCTTGGCAGCAGCTTCAGTTTTGCGGTAACCTAGCCGGAGCAGCTTGTGTGGGCACAGGGAACCTTCTGGAGCCTCTGACCCAAATCCAACCCCACTGTTTGATCCACTTTCTGTTAAATAGGGCATTTTTCGAGAGAGAGCGTGCACTGGGCTTTGATCCGCAGAGCGCCCCGCGGAGTCTGGACACTCCTCTCCCTGGGCTCCCTTGCCGGGTCTGGCCCCATCCTGCCGTGTTTGGACGGGCGTGGGTTTTCCGACCAAAGGTTTCATTTAAACAACGGCCTAAATTCCTCCCCAAGAGACTGAGTTCCAACCTGCTGTTCTCAATCTTTCTGAACTGCGCTGTGTGCTTGGACTCAGATTTGACGTAGTGCAACTTCCTGACGGTAACTCGCCATTTCCCTGCGGGGAAGGGCTACTTGAGCCGGACTCTCGGCCGGGCCCATCAGCTGCAGCGAAACCAGACCTCCGGGAGCCCCAGCCGTGCCCTGAACCCGCAGTGCCCCTGGGCGGCTTGGGTTTAATTACCGCCTTTTCACAGACGCTTCCAGGCAGCCTGCAGATGTGAGGGCTGCCCGGTCTCCTGCCTGCTCTCCGGGCACAGCGGCAGCTTCGAGTCCCACGTGAAGGCACACCGAGTCGATGCCCAGGGTGTGCCCAGGGTGCCCGGCGCCTGGGTGCAGTCTGGTGGAGCCCCAGCCTCGCTGCAGCTGTGACAGGGTCACAGGCTTCTCTCCTGAGGCCCGAGCTACCAAGCGTCCTTTAGATGTGTGCACAAGATCATCCGACTCCTCGGCGGGGCAGCGTGGGGATAAAGCTCTAGAAATTCCACCCCCACAGGTCCAACGACAGCCAGGCCCACCTTCAATGTGACGCTCAGCACCTCCTACCTCTGCTCCCTCTGCTTGCCCAGCTCCAGCCCCTCCCACGCCCCCTCCACCCTGACACACCCCTCTCGGCCGGCCCACAGGTGAAGCAAAGTCTCCCTGCCGCGCCTGCTTCTGACCCGCTCAGCGTGTTCTCAGTGCTCCCGAGGGAGACAGAAGGGAGTGACAGCTGCGGCACCTGCTCTGGACACGGCTGCCCGCGTCCCCTCTGCATCTCTGCGACGGCCGCGTGGTGCGAACACTGCTGTGCACATCTGCTGAGATGAAGCCGGTGAGTCTCCGCCAAGCTGGACGTGCCCAAGGTTATCGCGCTGACCCGCGACAGTCAGGACAGACCCAGCCTGACTCCCAGCCTGCGCCTTCTTTCCGTTCTGGGGGCGTCCTCTGGAATTCTCTAGAACCCGTCTGGTGAACCTTAGGTTCACAAGCTCGAGTGGAAGTGGAGCGGGTCCCAGGTGTGACTGGCGCAGAGCAGTGGCTGGAAGTAAGACCCAGGCCGGCTGTCCCGGGGCCACAGGTGGGGAGCGAGGCTGCTGACTCCCCCGTGAGCATCCCACTCCTGCTAGTGACGAGGTTGCCAGTGAGAGGCGGGGCCGGAGCGTCCAGGACCCCGAGACAGCGCCGGGTGTGCGCGGTGAGAAACTGAGGCTTTGAGGTGGGGATGTTGCCCAAGAGGAGAGGGCACAGCAGGTGTCCACACGGGGTGGGGCCACCTGGCTCCCACCTGGGCCTGTCCCCAGTGTCCTTCCTGCAGGCTCAGCTACATTCCACCCTCTCCTGCCACCCCTGAGGTCCCTGCCAGCTCCTCTGCCCCCGCCGCCCGCAGCCCCGCTGCCCACAGGCTCTTGGCGCCACCAGCCTCCATGGGGGAGGGGATTCTCAGAGGGAGAGTACCAGACGGGTGCCACTGCCACCAACCCCACAGAGGACAAGGCCCAGCCAGCTTGCCAGGCACAGAGGACGTCCTTGGAGGCCTCCTTCATTGGTCAGACACTGGCCCGAATGTCCATCTGCTCTGCCGGCCCCGGGGCTAATGCTCAGCGGAGACAGCACTACCAGATGGGACTTTCTCCCAGAGCTGCAAAGTAGGGTTACGAAAAGGACATTGATCTGTGCGTCCTCAGTTCCTGGGCACCGTCAGCTCGGGGTCTGCTCGGCCCCTCCCACTGGGCAGCTCCAGACTCTAACCCTAACCCTAACCCCCTTCCCACTGGACAGCTCCAGTCTTGGGCTCCTGTGTTCTGTTCCGCGCCCTTCCCCCCTGTGTGAGCTGCATCCCCTCTCTCCGCCTCCGCTGGGACCCCCAGGACGCTCCCCTCCAATCCATCCTCCCACAAAACAAACCCCAAGTGTAAGAAGCTGGAACCCGCTGCTGGCCCCGGCCTCACCTCCCTGCTCCGCGCTGTCAGGGCACCGGGCCCTTCGTGTCCCCCTCTACCCCCTGTACTCGCCTGGCTGGCTTCTTTTTATTCTTCACTTGTCATCATGAAATGCCCCCTTCTGGGCTCTAGAACATTCCATACCCCTGACCTATGGTAGAGCTTACACATCCTACTGTCAGAGCAGGTGTGCGTGCTTGTCTCCCCTGTTGGACTAGAAATCCCTCCGGAACAAGGACCGGGCAGTGGTCACCTTTGTCCACCAGAACTCAGACCTGAGCCTGGAAGGCGGGAGGCCGCCCTGACAGGTGCATAAACACCGCTCAGGCCAGCGTTTTCTTTCAGCAGGTGTGGGTAATTTCCAACAGAGCTTTCCCAGGAACAGCGTCCCCCGACCTTTTCCTGCTCTTGGTCGCCGACAGTCCTCTTCCTCTGTGCCCCCCAGCACGGACTGTGTTGACACTTAGGAACTGTGGTTTGTGTCACTGAAACAACAGTTGCTTGTATTTCTGAATATAAAAGTGTAATCCTTGGATAGATTTTTCACAGTGAATTTCCCTGCCCAGGAGAATCACTGGGCTGGAGGGCGCTGCAGATTACCCAGGGCCATCTGCCATCCACACTGGGCTGCCGTCCCACCTGGTCGCCGCGTCGTCGCCGCACCGCATTCTGCGCCCTGCTCCGCGTCCTCTCAGGGCTCTCCGGCCAGTGCCTGTGTCCCGAGGGCACTCGGAGCCCCCGGGCCTGCTCTTCCCAGGACTCTTCCCTGAAGGGCGCCCTGCCCAGCGGCAGCCGGCACTGCGGCGCGGCGCAAGACATAGGTGCCTCTTTCCCACACAGGCTTTTAACGGTGTCCATGAGGCGTGCACTCGTGAGACACTTGCAGGCAAAGCCACGTAAGGGACGCTCTGGATCCCCGGCCAGAAAAACGTGCGCACGTCTGTGCATGTGTACACAAATGGGAAACACATTTTCCAGTGACACAGCCTGACTTTGATAAATCACAGCACCTTCATATGATGGAATGCCACGCAGCAATTACCGTGTGTGCTGTAACATGACACGCAATCACATGGGAACGCTCTCAGCATTGTCAAGTGGGAGAGCCCTGGCCGAGTGTGCACAGCAACGCCACTTCGGGTGGTCGGAGGGAAAACCCACAGTGTCAGCCGGGTTCTCTCAGGGATCGTGGCTCCTGCAGTTTTCTCCTTGTGTTTTGGTGCATCTTGAAAAGTTTTCCGCAATGAATTTTCTCCCTGTAAAAACTAAGGACACATGAACATGACGTGAGAGACAGAGCTGACCTGCCTGTCCTCCCCACCGTCACGAGGCTCCTTCCAGATGTGAGGCACGTCGTGCCTTGGTATCTGTGGGGCCCAGCCCAGTATATATTTTCGAGTAAATATATGTTACCAAAGGCCACCTTCTAAATCTATCTATGAAATATGCAAAGCAGGTCTGGCCCCCATTAACATCTGGAGGAACTTTGATTTAAAAAAACTTGCCCAAAGTCAGAGGGAGCGAAACTGGCAGCTTGCGGAAGGCGCGGCCCAGAGGTCTTCTCTGGAGTGGGGTCTGGGCTTCCCAGAAAGAAAGCGTCAGGGGTTGAACTCAAGGATGGCAAAAAGAGCAAGACATGAATGCTTTTCCTTTCCTTTTTCTTTTCTTCATCAACATATGATTAATGTGAAATAGAACATGAGGGTCACACATGCTCAGTTCAACGCATTTTCACACTTGCAGGCGTTCGTGGAACACCAGCCCAAGTGAGACACACAGCGCACTTCTCATCACCCCAGGAAGTTGCCGGAGGCCTTTCCAATCAGATCCCTCGGTTTCTACCCCACAGATGAATCTCTCCTGCACCTGGACTGCACGTGCATGAACTTGCACGGCAGACAGGCTTTCGCATTTGGCTTCCTTCAGGCACCGTGACGTTTTGGGACCCGTGCGTGCCGTCGTCTGTCCTTGGTCCGCCGTGTGGACACAGCAGGTTGGTTTTCCACTCCCAGTTACTCGACATCGGCATTGCTTCCAGGGTGGGCTGCTTTGCACAGTCTCGAGCGAGTCTTTTGATGGCCGTGTGTTTTCATTTCTCTTGGGTAAATAAGCACTTACGAGTGGACCCGCCAGCTCGTAGGAAAGACGTATGTTTAACTTAAGCAGAAAGCACCTTCCGCTCCCACCAACGCGTCAGCCACACTAATGGCTGTGAAATGACGTCTCCTACGGCTTTGATCTGCATTTCTGTGGGAACTAAGGACTTCGCGCACACGGTCACGCTGTTCATGTGCCCTGTCCGGGTCTTTGCTCATCTGCAATCTGCTGTTGATCTTTTCGCTGCTGATTCGCGGGGAGCTTCACTCCGCACCCAAGTCCTCTGCCAGCCGCACGTGCTACGAATACTTTCTCCCAGTCTAGGGTTTGCCTGTTCACTCTCCTAATGATAACTTTTATGAACAGAAAATTTTAATTTTAATGAAGTTCAATTTATCGTGTTTTTCTTCTATCGTTAGTATGTTTATGTCATGTCCAGGAAACCTTTGCTTACCTTGGGGTCTGGCAGATTTTTCTTCTATATTTTCTTCCAGAAGCAGCATGGCTCTGAAATGTATGTTTAGGTCCATACTGCGTTTAAATTAATTTAAGAGAGGCAGAAAGAAAGGGTTCAAGATTCCTTTTTATTTCCATACAGATATCTAGTTTTCCAACAACATTTGTTGAAAAAGACTTTGCTCTCTCCATTTGATTGACTTGGCTCCATAGTTGAAAATAAATTGACCTTACGTGTCTGGATCTATTTCTGGGCTGTCATTTTGCTCCAGGAATCTATGGGTCTGTCTCTTTGCCAATACAGAACTGTCATAATAATTGTAGCTCTAAAGTCAGTCATGAATTCATGTAGGGTAAATTCTCCAACTTGGTTCTTTTTCGAAAACGTTTTGACTGTTTCAGGCTCTTTGAGTCTCCAAATATCATTTAGAATCATATTGTCAATTTCTAAAAAAAAAACCTTGATAAAGGTTGCATGGAGTCTGTATCAATTTGGTGAAATGGACATCTTTACAATATTGAGTCTTCTGATCCACAAACGTAGTCTGTGTCTCCATTTATTCGGGTCTTTCGTCTCCCCCAGCAGTGCTTTCTAGTTTCCAGTGCAGAGGGGTTACACATATCTCACGAGGTTTATTCTTAGGCATTTAGTGTCTCTGATGCTATTTTAAATGGTAGAATTTTTAAAAAATTTTATTTTGCAACAGTCCATTGCAAATAGCATATGAAAATGCAGTTCATCTTTACTATTCATTTTGTATCCTATGACATTGTTAAATTTATTTATTCTAGAAGGTTTTTTTGTACATTCCACAGGATTTTCTGCCTGTACCATAATGCCACTGTGGGTAATGACAGTTTACTTCGCTTTTGATCCTTATGTCTTCTTATTGAGCTGTCCAGACCCTCTAGTACGACGTTGAATAAAAGGGTGAGAAAAGTCTTGTTCCCAATCTCGGGAGAAAATGGTTGTCATTTCACAATTAAGTAGCGTGTTCATTATAGATTTTTAAACATTGTTTAAATTATTATTATTTTAGGGGCGGGGTCTCACTCATTGCCCAGGTTAGTCTCAATCTCCTGGGCCCAAGCGACCCTCCTGCCTCAGCCTCCCCAGTGGCCGGGCCTACAGGTGAGCACCACCGCACCTGGCTGTTTGTAGATTCTTCTATACTATAATATACCATATAATATATAATATAATAGTAATATATTATATACTGTAATACTGTAAAGCTACAATTATTGTTTCGTTTAATCAATATCTGTTGAATAAATAAACGTATAAATGAGTGGAGGGGCAGGTGAGCGGGTGAGTGGATAAGGGAAGGGAAGACTGAGCAGGTGAAGTGCAAGTTCCCGGCTGGGACCCAGCGCTCAGCGGAGGGGACTCAAGCAGGTGCATGTCGCCGGGAGGTGCCGGGGAGCCAACCTCACAGTGGGGTGCGGGAGAAGAGCAGACACCAGGGGGCTCTGGTTACCGTCCTGCTCTTGGATGCCCGCATGTTTACTATCTGAGTCAAT
>CAUYRT010061247.1:0-109093 GCA_963574885.1 Lepilemur ruficaudatus
CATGCCTGTAGTCCCAGCCACTTGGGAGGCTGAGGCAGAAGGATTGCTTGAGCCCAGGAGTTTGAGGTTGCTGTGAGCTAGGCTGACGCCACGGCACTCACTCTAGCCCAGGCAACAGAGTGAGACTCTGTCTCACAAAAAAAAAAAAAAAAAGGCATAGTATTGCATATGACCGATGCATATCCTGCAGTACACTTTAAATCATCTCTTTGTTACTTTTAATGCCTAATACAATGTAAATGCTATGTGAATAGTTGTTATACTATATTGTTTGGTGAATAATGACAAGAAAAAAGTCTGTACACATTCAGTACAGATGCAATCATCCATTTTTTTTAATATTCTCATGGTTGGTTGAATCCAAGGATGTGAAACCCATGGATACAGAGGGATAACTTCATTAGGTATTGTAAGTAATCTAGAGATACTTAAAATTATCAGCTGCCCTGGCCTCAGCAGGCCCTCAGGTACATGCAGGGGTAAAAAGTTCAGCCTGCCTCAATCTCTCACCTCAGAAAAGCAGAAGTGGCCTTCACAGCCTCAGCGGCCACCTCCAGCACAGGGCTGCTAACTGCTTCTTGGAGGGCATGGCCAGCATCTCTGCACATGGTTGAGCTTGTGAAGAGCTTGATCTCCTCCGGCTGTCTGAGAAATGGTAGATGAAAAATGAGTGAGTGAACTCTTATCAGTGATCCCACCAGGAATAAGAGCTCACTTTTCCTTCTCCAGCCTGGCCCCTACAGGTCCCACTTTGCTCACCGAGTCAGGATCTCAGCAAAGAGCAGCAGGCCCTGCTTGTGCAGCTCCATGTTATTCATCTTCAGGCTCCCTTGTAGGCTCCTCACCACTGCCTCGATCCCTGCCTCAGGATGACATGACAGAGGCGAGGCATCAGTACTCTGTAGTTCCTTCACTGCCCACCGGGAAAGGTGACAGGCTCTGGATAGCACATATTGGCAGACAGCCTCTTGTGGAGGGACCCTGACAAGGTTGAGCTAACGGAACTGGACGGTGAGATCTTTGGGGGCAGGCCCTTATCTGATTCATCTCTGTTTCCCCAACATCCAGCACATGCCATTGCACAGGCCCTGGCACTCAAGTTATTCAGTGAATGCCTACTGACCAAGCCACATCTCCACTTGGCACATTCCTATCCCTCCTTGAAGAATCAGGTCAAAACTGCACTCCTCCAGAAAGCCTATGTTACTTGCTATCTCTAAATCTCCAGGTCCCAGCCAAGTGCCTTACATAGGCTAAGAACACAGAATATACAATGAATGATTGAATTTGCCTACTCTAAAAATCCAGATGTGACATAAAAAAAACCCCAGATAAGGAAGGGACAGTTTCAAGAAACCTTGAAAGGACAAATCAGCAAAACTTAGGGACTGTTTAGATGGGCAGATCTCTGGGGCATGGGAAAGGACTAAATCCCAGGCTGAGTAACATTGTTTAGAGCTATTGTTAACATGCAACAGGAATTCATTTAGTGGCTAACAGGAGTGTCCTTCCTTGCTGAAAAGTCTAAACATGCATACTTCTGCTAATCAGTGAACAGTAGAACCATGTCGATATCAATGCTTGCATATGGACTCGAGTAATGACTGTGCTCATGGAAATGCACAGGCCCCAGCACTCTCCTCTGAGGTGGAGGTTAGCCCTCCATCACTGCTGCTCCTACCCAACTTCAAACTGCTGTCCACTCAACCCAGAGCTAGTATAGGACCCCCACTACCAACCGTATACTGTGTGGCACTTGGAAAAAAAGAGTGGTTCTTCTGCCATGAGTAGCAAGCAGTTGTAGCTGGACCAGATGAGCACTTCACTGGAAGAGGAAAGATGCTCAAAGAGGAACTCTGGCAGGGGAAAGGATGAGAAAACAATAAGTGACAGCCACGTGATCATGATCCCTTAACTAATGCTAGGACCTTGGATTTACACAGTATCGTATTCCTGTTATTTCATCTGTTTACACACCCTCTCCATGAGACATGATCATGAAATCACAGACAAACCTGGAAAGTGCCCTCAAGATCATGGTCTAATCTCTCCTTTTTTTTTTGTTTGTTTTTTGAGACAGAGTCTCACTCTGTTGCCTGGGCTAGAGTGCCGTGGCATCAGCCTAGCTCACAGCAACCTCAAACTCCTGGGCTCAAGCGATCCTCCTGCCTCAGCCTCCCGAGTAGCTGGGACTACAGGCATGTGCCACCATGCTGGCTAATTTTTTACATATATATTTTTAGTTGGCCAATTAATTTCTTTCTATTTATAGTAGAGATGGGGTCTCGCTCTTGCTCAGGCTGGTCTTGAACTCCTGACCTTGAGCTATCCACCCGCCTCAGCCTCCCTGAGTGCTAGGATTACAGGCGTGAGCCACCGCGCCCGGCCAAGGGGCCAACTGTTTCTACAACCCCAAATCTACGTCCCCTAAGATTGCAAATGACCGTGATGAGAAGCCCTGGTTTTACTCATGAGCTGAAGGACTCTCTTTCTGCTGTGAACTAAGCTGGTCCTTGGTCCAATATCAAGCATCAGGTTGAATCCTGAGCAATTGCACAACGAGAATTTCAGACCCTGCAGAAAATTCTGCACCTTGTGAACATCTATGCAAATCTCTCAGATATATAAGATGTGTATGATCCAGTATGAATAACAAAATAAGATCCCCCCAAATTAGCTTTTGTTAAGTTTTCCAACAAAAATGACTGTTTTATCTCTTCCCTTATGAAAATGTTATCTTCAGGCCTAGTTCTTGACTTCATTAGTGAAAAAATAATTACAGCTTGTCAGGAGAAAAGTTGAGAATACACTTCAGTGTATAGGTACATGCTTGTGTCTATGTGTACACACAGCCCACACACGTGCACATGCATGCAGACACACGCTTGTCAATCCTTTCAACATTATAAGTGTCGGATCTGCAGGAAGAATGAAGCATGAACACAATCACAAAGTTCACAAGAAGACGGTACCTCCCAGATGATGGTGGGTCGTCACCTCAGGAATCTGAAAGGAGAGGGGTCCAGAAATCTTTCAACGAGCTCACTAGGTTCTAAGAGAGAGGAGGTCTGTGGATTATTTGCAGGGACACTGTCTCATCAGTGACATGCTTTTGCTTGTGGGCGCACACGTGAGTGCATGCAAGGGGCGGGGGTGAGTGCATGCATGAATGCTCTCTAGAACTACTTTACTTCAAAAACGACTGCTCCCCAGGAAGTGGAAACAGCCTTCAGATGACATCATAAATAATAAACGCGGTCAGGGGGTTGAGTAGGAAATTGGGATTGAGATAGTGGTCCAGGCTTCTGAATTGTAAATCTGTAATATTTTATGTTTACATGGAAATGGTTTTTCTGTTTAATTAAAATATTTTAAGAAATGCATTACAGGTGAAGTAAGGTCACGGCTACCTCTCGGGAATTGTCCACAGAAAAGTAAGTAACAGCCTCTATTTATGCACAAGCATATGATCACATATGGGCTTCCTTGGGGCTTATCTTCTCACCTTTGCCCACACTCCAGGTGGAGGACGGGAGCGGGATGACAAATATTTGCATCCACTGGTCGAGTCTTTGAAGAAACCGTTCACTTCTGCCATCATTTTAATTTTCTTTCCATCACGTGAAATGTATATGCGTATCTCTATTTTGGATGGGTGTGGTTTTGGAGATTCTAATGTAAACTATTGTTTTTTTTCATCTGCAGTTACAGCCTCATATTTAGTGGGGAAGGAGTTCATTTATAAACCAATATTTTAGGAAACTCCTTCTTACCACCTGTGAGGATAAAGCTAGTACCTTTTGTTAGAAGAGTACTAGAAACCCAAGTTTCACATTACCACCACCACCATCATCATTAATAATAGAGCAAAATTTTTGGAAGTGGGCACAGACTTCAGGGTTAGGTCTTCCTGTGGTACTTGCTTTGCACACTTGCTGGACATTACTTTGGGCAAATCATATGACCTATTGGATCCTTATTATCTTCATTGATAAAATAAGGGCAATGCTATCTTTAAGGATCAGTTGACATAGGGCAATAAAAGTTGATTTTAACCTGCAGTCCTGTCTATGATGAGTTTTCAGAGAAGGGATGATTAAATGTACTTGAAAGGGTTTGGTTTTTGCTATGAAGACAACCTGCAGTGTGGATAGGATTAGGAGACAGTGGCACTCAAAGTAAAGCTTCTCACGTGGAAAGTTCTCATTGGGCAGGTGAGAACTTGCCATTTGGTTAAGGATGCACACCCTGGAATCCTAGCCTATCACCTGCTTGCTGTGTGGCCTTAGATAAATGTTGGCATGGCTGTGGAGAGAGAGGAACACTCACATTGCTGGTGGGACTGCAAGCTAGTACAACCTCTGTGGAAAGTAATATGGAGATACCTCAAAGAGCTAAAAGTAGAACTACCATTTGATCCAGCAATCCCACTGCTGGGTATTTACCCGAAGGAAAAAAAAAACATTCTATGAAAAAGACATCTGTATTTGAATGTTTATGGCAGCACAATTTACAACTGCAAAGATGTGGAAACAACCCAAGTGCCCATCAATCCACGAGTGGATTAACAAAATGTGGTATACGTATACCATGGAGTTCTACTAAACCATAAAAAAAAAAAAAATGGTGAACTACCTCTTGAATTATCGTGGATGGAGGGTGGAGCCCATTATTCTAAGTATCATGAGAATGGGAAAACACACACCACATATACTCACCATTAAATTGGTACTAATTGATCACTTACGTCCACATAGGGAGGTAACATTTATTGAGTGTCAGGCAGGGGGAGCAGGGGATGGGTAACTCACACCTCACGGGTGTGGTGCGTTCTGTCTGGGTGATGGACAGGCTTGTAGCTCTGACTTGGGCAGTGCAAAGGTGATATATGTAACCTAAGCATTTGTATCCTTGTAATATTAGAAAATTTTTTAAAAATAAATTCTTTGTACCACAGTGCTTCGGCTTAACTTGCCCCAGGTCGCAGCCAGCAAGTGACGGAATCAGGGTGTGCACTCAAAATATCTGCTTCCAGACCCCACGTTTTTTCAACCTCTGTGTGTGTTACCAACTTGCTAGGAGTATTAAGTAAATGCCATAGGATTAAGACATCCTGAAGTAACTAAATGGGGTAGATAGTTCAACCCTGATAAAATTCTTGAACAAGTAAATGAAAAAAGGAACAAGAGAACACAGTATTCTTGGTTCATAATAAGGACTCAATGAATGTGAACAACTCTAGCACTTAGTGGTTTTTTTTTTTTTTATCTTTCTCATCCAAGGTGTCCCAAAAAGTTGTGTTAGTATCTTGGCCATATATTCATTTGAAATGCACAATTTCTTCCTGTTGCTTTGTTTTAAACCAAAGATTGACATTTCCATGCTGGGGGGATAGCTTAGCTTAGTTCAGTTTCTTTCTTAAACATTCATGGTTAGTTCCACTGGCTTCCTCAGAAAGATGAGAGAGGAGGAGAAGCCCTCTGAACCAGAAAGCCCAGGCATCTGCCGGAGGCACCTGGGTGCTGGTGCAGCCTACAGCTCACTTGGGCAGCGCCCACCCCCGCCCCCTGGTGGGCTCATGTGCGGATCATGAATCTACCCCCTGAAGAAACTCGCAGAAGCAAAAGAATTCAGAACACCAACTCACGGATACCTTTTCAGACTAAGCTTTTATTTTTTTGATATTACAAACCAGTTTTCTTTATTCACAAACCACTGTAAGTGATATAAACACTAATTTCTAAAGACAGATATACACATTTTCTGGGTTTGCAGATTGCGTGATGTGTGTGTTAAGAAGTCACTATATGCCACACATGATATTAATCTTTTTTTCCATAATTCATAATAGCAATAGTTATTTAGATAAATGAAAACATTCCAAATAATTACTGTTTAAAAAAATCCAAAATGTTTGTTTACATTTCTGACATACATTTTAAAATGACTTATTGGCATCTTGGAGGAGTGCCTAGACAAAAGATTCTGCAACATCAGTTGGCACCCACTTGCTCTAAATGATTTTATTAAAACTACATACAGTCATGGGGGAAAGTACAGCTCATTGATGAAAATCAAAACTGCAAATGAGTTTTACTTTAACCAACACAGTAAGAAGTCTATGTTTGTGATTCCAAACACAATGTAAATTCGGGATTTTGAAATCCGAGGCAATGGAGAGAAATCTCTGTATTCCCCCACAGCCACCTGCTCCCACTCTCTTTCTCCCCTCCGGAGTGGGATGCCATAGCGTCTTAATAACGCCTTTCCTTTAAGAACATCAACCAGGCACCCATCGTCACAGCATCGTTTTCCGGGTGGGGGAATGAGAATGTCTCAGTGATGCCATAAAACACCCCCTTTGCCCCTTCCCTCCCCCACCCACATAAGTTTGGTGAAAAGAACATTTTATATGCTTCTGGCTTCTAAGCAGTCCCCCCCCTTTTGTTTTTTGTTTGTAAGAGAACGAAAATCTGTCTTAGATATCGAAGCTACAGAAACTTTGTTCTCAAATCTTGTGAAACTTTATTGATGGTTTAATAGCCAACTGATCTTACGGCATGCACATAGGATGACAAGAGAAAGCTGGATCACAAACACTTTTTTTTTTGTTTGTTTTTTGTTTTTTCACTTTTGTTTGGTTTTGTTTTAAAGCAGAGTTGTTACAGCGGATTGGCAGGTTCACAGCGGTGAGTTGGTAACTTACTAAAGTGCCAGCCGTGGGGGCCTGCACTGTACACGTGAGGATTTAACTATGGCAGCAAAGCTACTCGGGGACAGCTCGCTGCTGTGATTTTCACTTAAATACAAAAACAGGAAGACCCGTGACAGATACCCCAACTTAGGTTAACTTGTAAACAGGACAACGTGGAAAGAGTCCAAACAGAAGTAATACGGACAACCTGCAATTTTTCGGTTGTGTCACTCTGGCCCTGCGTCCAGGAAAGGGGTGTGTGTGCGTGGAGAGGGTGGGGGGCGCTTTGTTCTTCGGCGATGAAGAAGGTGGATCTACTTTTTTTTTTTTGCTTCCTTCTGACAAATGTCCTGGGCCTTGGAGACAAAACTATAGATAACTGGTTTGAGACAGTCCTTGGGCCTGGGGGGAGGTGGAAGGGCAGGCTCCCACAGACTGAAAAATTGCAGATTGCTCACACAGCGCAGTCATGTTTGAAAAAGTACCAAGCTGATGAAAATACCATGATTATCTCTACTCAATGATTGCAATACTTGTAAAATGCTTCTATAAATCCGAATATGATTATCATGTAATTCCATAAAAATTATACGTCTGTCTCTAACAGTTGTTCTACTTAGGCTAAAACTAAAGCTTCATAGACTGTTTCTAGAACTTAACAACTCCACTGCACAGATGTAAATTTTATACATATTTTTTTTTTCAACTGGTACAAAGAATTTAAGTTTTTATTACTTTCTTTTTTTGGAAAAAAAGAAAAAAATAGAAACAGTGCTTTTTATCACCTTTTTATTAATGTTATTTTTTTCCCTCCCATAATATAAAAGTCAGCAATGATATCAATAATTTATTATACTGGAAGAAATATAAAAAGAATGCTTGTTGATGGCCTAACTAGCAGTTTTGCTTTTTTTTTTTTTTTTTTTTTTTGCCTACGTAACTAGCGGCTGGTTAAGAAGCTGAATACTGCCGGGTGGAATGGTTTAAAGGGTGGGTTTGCACAGCCTCGCTAGCAGCACTCCCTCAACACGGCCTTTGGCTTGAACTGGCAATGAGTAACTTAGAACCATCGGTACATGATTGTTGGTGCAGTGGGTCGTTCAGATTCATCAGTTACTACATTTTTTTTCTCTTTCAGCCAAACCCCAATTCCAATCCCCTAAGCCCCTCCCGACCTCCCCTTTCGCAAAATAAAATAATGCAGATGCAGGAAAAAGAAAATGACTACTATAGTCACTTACACTCCTCCCAAACAGCTGATACCCCCAGTAGCTTAATATTCAGCATATATAATTCATTTACATAATATAGCACTCTGGATATGGCCCTAAACCAGTTTATTTTTTCATAGCTAGCATCTCTCTAGATCAACCACAAAAACTCCTACAGCCAGCAACCAAAACTATGGAACCTTCAGAAATTAAAGACCCACAATATTAAAATACACAGAACAAAATATCTGAGGTATAAGATAAAAAATGTAATTTTTTCCTCTTTTTAATTTTTTTTTTTTTTAGAGTTGCTAAAATGATGCACTACTGCATGTATTGCAATACTCAGGCCTCGGAAAGCTTCCTTTCTCCCCACATTGGAAGGTTTTTATGGTTTTGTCATTTAGTATGGAGCAAAACGGTTGTATCCCCCTCGGTATATACTAGCCTGCAATGAAGAAAGAACGAGACCCACATCATCAGCATGGCTCCTAGTCTTGGCATCAGTCAAAGGTGCAAAAGCATTCTGAAACAAAGCAATTTGAGGGGTGTGTTTTTTACATTTTCCTTTTGCAACATGTGGATCATCAAAAAGACTAATGTGAAAAATAGACACTCAAAACCAACCGAAATGGAGGCACCCCCTACCCCTCCCAGGTCATTCTCGGAGAACTAAAGGTAGGGCCAGTCCTGACCTTCCCCAGTAGTTGCTTCCTTACTGAAGCAACTCCCTGTCCAACTTGACTCTGTTAAGCCAGTCCTCTTAGCTAAAAGGACTCTAGACACAAACCGGACAGCGGAAGGATTTGCACTGTCTCGTTTTGTTTGTTTTTTGGATTGATTAATTAACCTCATGTCCCCTTGGGGGAAGCTCAATCTACACTCTAGGTTGAATTTAGAAGATTTACTGAATGCGGTATTTCAACTCTCCTTTCCAACACATTCCTCCAACGGACCAGGTGTTGAAGCAGAGTTGCCGACCGCAAAGTCGGGATGAAAATTTCAATCTAACTCTTGACTTGACTTGGCTCAGCAGTCTGTGTGGAAACTGATCTTGAGGGGGGAGTTGTACAGAGGAACTGATTGATGTAATTAAGCGTGTGCAAAACGGTATGTTTCCAAATCGTCGCTGAATGTCTATGACCAAGCTCCGGGGAATTGTCTGGCCACGGCTTTAAATGGCTATGAGGTGGTGGCACTTAACTATTTCCTTTTTCTAAAAGTATTGGCGATTCCAGTGAATGCCTAGGGGGATTTATTGGTAGGATAAGGACTGATATTCTTGATCCAAGCAGAAAACTGCATGCCAAAGCTTTGTAATGATTGCATATGCTTTTCACGTGATGGGCACGTCTTACTGTACTCAAGAGTTTTAGTGCATAGAAGTTTGAACAAGTACAGGCAAATTCACCCCGCCCTTACCTCCCATTTTTGCCCTCCCCCCTCCCCTTCCCCAAACAAAAACCCAGACCCCCCCAAAAGAAAAACGAAAGACAACCCCCAAACCCAGCTGATTCCTTCTAATTTCTTATGTACTAGGTACACACACACAGTGTGCCCCTTTCTCTATTTTCTTTCCTGGGCGACTATGACTTTAAACATGAATTGTAATAGGGGAGGAGAGGCAGTCAGATTCTCAGCTGCCTGACAGCAGAGGCCTGGAAGTGTGCAGCTTAGCTCCTCTGAAGTCTGTGCTGGGGCTGGAACCTTGGGGCTATGTGAATGAGCAGCAAGGGAGGGAAAAAAAAAAGAAAAAAAAAAGTTCTGCATTGACACTGCATTCTGTTAGTGATGGATTTAATTATCAAAATGACTAATTATTCCATTAAGGTAAGTGCTCCGCTAGGTGAGACTTGCAAAATTAGAAATATAATAACTTACATGCACTACATTGCCAAGAAATTAAGACATTTATCAAGTTTACTGGGAGGATTAATGTGGCATTTTAGCTGCTGTTAGCACAAGAGACAAATTCAATTAAGGGAAAGTGAGAGGACATCAACCGTCAACCCATACTGAGGTCCCAGCTGGGGGAAGGGAAGGGAGGCAGGAAAAAGTGAGGCCGAGGAGGAGCTGGTACTCACCATGGCACCAACGCCGTAGGTGGGGGCTGGAGCAAGTGCGTGGTGGTAGGGGTCGGCAGCATAAACTCGTCCGTAACTGAAAGGAAAACACAGGTGAAGACTAATCCGTCACATGCAGTCACAAAGTAATGATAATCATAAAATCCAGGATACCAAGACAGTGTGGAGGGGCCCTATTCATCTTGGAATAAGAAACATGAGAAAATTTCGTCTGCGCACGATGCATTTCTTTTTTTTGTGCATTTAACGTGGCTGGTCGTATTGGTATGTCTAACACACACACACACACATATATTCCCTCCTCACCAGAATGCTTTTTCTACACTGCTCATGTCGCCACCTCAGAGACTGAGACAGGCAAAAAGAAACAACTTCAAAGAGTGTACTTTTAGGAAGCCCAGTGCGCCCAGAGGGTATGTTAATGCTCAACGGAGATTGGCTTTTTCTCCTGATTCAGTTGTTATCAAGAGAGGATGGATCAGAAAGGGTGAAGGGAACCTGTCTGTGTGGTTTGTGTCCAGTGTCTTAGAACATGAAAGAGTAAGTGTATTTGAATGAAAACACCCTCGGGGGGGTCTGTGGGGACCCCCCCCCAACTCAAGAGTTGGAGCCTGATTTGCTTTGGTGCCTCTTACCCCAAAACTTCTACCTCTTCCACCGAGGGCCAGGTTCTGGGAAGGGAGGCGTTTGAAGAAAATGTATCTTAGTGACATTTACTCATCTTCGAGTTTTTCTATCTCTGCTACCCTCCTCCCTCCACTGCCGTGGCCTCCGGCACAGGCTTTAGAATAAAAATGTAGAAGGGACAGACACCAGATGCACTGGATGTCTGGAAATGAACATCGCCACCAAACAGAAATTAGGGTCCCGAGGTTAAGTCGCTTGCCCAGGTTCCCAGCTCTGGACAGAACTGAGCCTTGAGTCTCTCGGAGCAGCCTGCACCTGTGCTCTATAGCAACGTGTGCCTGCACTTCTTTGACCTGCTGGATATTTTCTTGGAGGTGGTTTGAACAGGGCTGTTTTGATATGGATCAAAGCTGAGAGGCAATCTTAGGTTCTCTGGAAGCTGAGCTTGAGATGGAGTTTCCTGTGCAGGTGATTTATTGAAGAGGCACTCTCAGGAGGAGAGGCGCGAGCAGGTCAGAGTGAGGAAGAGAAGATAGGTCTGAGCTGACGAACAGCTTCAACCTGATGCTGAGAATTGCACACCAGAGGCAGTCCCGCCTGACTCTAAAGCAAGGGGGTTGGCTTTTTAATGCCCCTGTAAGTTAAGCATGAGCTGTGAGCTTTCCTGAGGAGTAGGGGACGTGCCACTGAGTGGAAGTGGCTCCCTTTGGCAGAGGGCAATTTTCTGCAGAAGGGAGCAGCTGTACTCCATTAGCAACCAATGCTCACAGCAGCTGGGGGATGAACGCACCAGCTCGCAGTGGGACCTGCGCGGCTTTAAAACAGCTCTTGACTCTCTGCCTGTTTGGTTTGTTTTTAAAGAATGGAGGAACAAGGCAGGAAGAAATGGTTTGTCTGCACTGTCAACCTTGATCTTACCTCCCATCCCTTATGGTCTAATTTGCATGTGCTATCCCTTGCTGTCCCCTGTCTTGTCCCCAATCTTGTTTTCCTTCCTGTGGTTGGTGGATAAGCACGTATTGGTTGGGTCTGCCTTGGTTGCTCATACCGTGGAGTGTGGGAAAGTGAGGGAAGCTGGGTGTAGGACGACCTTCTAAACTCAGACTCCAAGGTATACCCCCGATGGAAGAAACAAATGATGGTACCAAGCCTGCGTTGGGCACATTCTAAATACCAAGCCCATCAAGCCTGCTTCAAAGGGGCACTGAGCTCAAGTAATCTAGGTGAGGCTTCCGGCATCAGCCCAGAGTTCTCCTGAACCTCAGAAGCTTCGTCTTCTGCGGCAAATCTCTCAGCAAAACTAAAGAATAGTCAACCTCAAGGCAGAGGGTGTGTTGGGATAAGAGTGATAAAGTTTTTGAAGAAATAACATATTCGTGGAGGTCGCTCATGAGACCTAGGCCTCTGAGGAAATGATATACAACTCTGTCATTGGTCTAGAGAAAAACCTGTTTATTGGGTTATTGTTAATGCACTTTTATTTGGCAAAGGTAGTTACATAAATAGGACATAAATTGCAATGGCAAACTGAAAATCTTTGGGAATTTATTAAGTAAGGCCATGGCATAGTGTTCCTTCAAAATGAGTGTGAATATGCAAATTCAGGACAATTTTTTAAATTTGGGGACAGGTTTTACTGTGGCAATAATTTCCTTTTTTTGCAGAGACAACATACTGGTAGTCTGAAGGCATGTAATGAAAACATAGCCCCCACCTCTTCCTACTGCTTACTTAAATGGTACATCCTTCTTGGGCTGTAACACTGGGCATCATTTCAACCTTTGTGGAAAACCCAAGGTAACAATTTGGCAGTATTCTCTTCCAAGGCAGAAGGGAAATACAGCAGCACCGAACTATTCTTCGCAAATGAGCCAGGCTCCTTTTCTCCTCAGGGTGACCTCTACCTTCAGAATCCGATGGTTTTATTATGATTAATAAATTTCATTTCCACAGAGGAAAAGGGACCATGTCAGCTCAAACTGAAAGCAAGGAGGCTTCTTTTCAAATGCTAATTTCTAAACACGCCCTTGTGTGACACTGTAATTTAGACACAAGGTTATTAGGGAAGATGTGGACTGGAGCACTACTTTTGCAGCAGAAATGCCAGGCACGTCAGCAAGCTGATGTCCTCAGAGTTGGCTGAGCACAGCCCCGAGGCAGAGCAGTGATTCCCTGGGACCTCAACGGGAGTGATGGTTAAATGTCAATAGGATGGCCATGCTGGGACCTGACCTGCTCATCCTCTGTGCTATCCATGCACACTATAACTACCTTAACTACAAGCCCCTAGTAGTTCATCAAAACCAACTTACCAACCTTAAATCTCATTTCCTTTGTTCAACTCTTACCCCTTTAAACCAACAGCCATTTGCATTTATCAAATCTCTCAAGTCTATCTGCCCATCCATACATCCTTTCTCTCTATCCATCTAAAGATAGATCTAGATAAGTCTAATCCTATCACTTCCCTGATTAAAACCCTTCAGCAGTTTTCCTTTGACCCTGGAATAAAATCCAAATTGCACGAGTTGCCTCTGCCCTTCTCTCAATCGTCGTCTTCCTCCCCGACCTCCCTGTGGTCCAGGCACAGGGTCCTCCCTGATAGTTCTTGGACACACGCAAACCCATTCTGAGGGTCCTGGCACTTGCTCCCCCTCCACCGGAACTGCCTCCTGTTATCCTTTGTTTCAGATCAAATGCCACCTCCCCAGAGAGAGATGCCTGCTTCTCAAGGGCTGTCTCCAACCCTTCAGGTAATGTAGAAAATCTTCAATAATTTTATTAATTGCTTTACCTGATTATTTACCTCTCCCAGTCCTGTAATGAGAGCCCCATGGGGGCTGCGTCTGTTCTGTCTCATCCTCAGTGTCTAGTGCAGGTGCTGCAGGGAGGACACTCACACCCATCGTCACCATCCCATCCCTAGAATCTTTCAGCAGAAAGAGTCTTTGCAGTGCGCTTTCTGATGATTCTGGGTTGGCTGTACAACACTCAGAAGAAAAGTTTCTGGGGACTCTGGAAATACAGAGTGTGTCATCCCCTCAGAACTCATCAAAACCCTTTAGGGAAAAGCTAAACAAAGAAAACTGCCTCGCTGGCTAGTTTGCCACAGCTTATAACTATCGTGAGACCTCACCAACAAGGTTAAAACCAGAATGTAACCAGGGACGCCAAGGGCTTGGGGTGAGGAGATGCAGGTTTGAGTTCTGCCTTTACAGTGTCCTTGCCCCTGTGAGTCAGGCAAATCACCCTCTCTGAGCCTCCTTTTCCTCATTTGTAAAATAGCAGTGTTCTGTCTGAGCCCTCCCTCATTCACAGATCAGGTGCATGAAAGGAAACCAGATAAAGCCATCTACAGATGCTGCTTACATGGTATTTCACAGACTAATTTCTCAATCCTGGCCAGACTTTTGGTCTGTAGAGGCAACTGCGAGATTCTGTTCTAATGTGATCACAGGGAGCTCTAGCAATCAAATTACAGATGCTTTTAGAGTCAAGATCTATCTAATTTGTGAGTTATAGATGTAGTTTAAATTGCTATACTTGAACTTAAGGTTATGTTGGAGCAAAATGAATAAGGATGCAGCCTGTAGAATGGGAAATACGAACTCATTGTTTGTTAAAGTGCTTTGTCAACTCTACTGAGACATGTAAATATTACTTTTTATTAACATCTTCTAAATCTAGTTGAAACAAGTGGGATACTAATGAGATACAATAGATTCTTGTTGCTAGCCTACGCTAGGTTTTAACAGTCACATGATTTCAGTAAGAACAATGTAATTAATTAACTATATTTTACTCTCCATATTTCAATTAAGAGGATTTATGCCCCTGGGAACTTTTATTCTTCCATTAGTACTGCCTCCCGTCCCAGAGATAGCTGGGGGCATCCCTGTGGGGCAGACAGATGATGAAAATGTGCTCACCCTTCTGATGAAGTTCACAAGGTGGCACAGATATCCTTGACAGCCCAATTGTAGCACGAAGGTGCACAGACTACTGTCCCTCTCAGCACAGACAAGAACTGCAGAGTATGCTTTCAGAACGGGATGTCTCACCAGGGATCAATGAGTGGCCCCCATCAATGCCATTAGGGGCTATATGCCCCCTCATTGGGATAATGAACCCATTCAAGTCACACTCGTACCACATAATACACCACTAGGGCACTGTACGGTGGCCCAGTGGTTCTAACAGCCTGCTATTTGCAGAGCCATGGTTCAGCTAGGGGCTGTTTCTTTCACTTTCCTACAGAGGATTAGCTTAGGTCTAGGCCTCAACAGGCCCACTCAGTGGCCCCTGTGTCCACCCTGGTTGGGGCAGTCCAAGGTATTGAGTGAGACAGGAGACATCAGAAACTAACCTACACCCAGGAGGAAGTGAGTCTCATCCTTCCCAGATAGTCATCCTATTTTATCCATTTGGAGGACCTTTCCAAATAACTTTTTAAAGAAAATATTTGGGTTTGCATCTAGAACTCATGTTCCAGCATTCTCTCTGTTGGGTAAAATGCTCTGCTCTCAGTGGCTAGAATGAAGTCACAGCCAGTATCAGATCAGTGAGGAAGAAAAAGACCACACGGAAGGCCCATGGGCTTCCTTCAGCTCTGCTCTGGCTATGACTGACATTACTTCCATCCCTGATCCAACAACAAATCAATCCATTTCCGATCATAAAGCATTATAGGCACTTATGCTTTCCAACTCAACCACTCCATACTCCTCACTAAATAAAAATGCAGTGACATAGAGTGATACAGTCCTACTGAAAGAACCCCAAGGCTTCTGACAAATCTCTTGACCATTTTGCTATTGTACCATCTGACAGGTCCCTCAGCTTGTGGGCTCAGAATATGGGATCCCACAGAAGACCTTTCAAATTCCTGGCTTGGAACACCTCAGTAGATTTCTGAAATGAATGGTCAGTCTCTTACCTTCATGCAAAGGAATGACATAAAAAAGTCCAAGATGTAAAGTCTGTTTTCAAATCCCAGAACCTCCCAACTTTCAGCCTCTAAGGTCTGGGCCAATACTATGTGCACCAGTTTGAGAAGACAATGGTCAGGATTTGGGAAAATCTTCCAGGGGTCAGTCATGGCAAGGATGGGTTATCTCTGCCCCCCATGCAGGGACAATTGGTGCTATTCTGTGCTTCATCCCCACAGAAGATTTGGGAGGATTCCCAAGACCTCAGGCTACACATCCTGATTTGCTGCAATAGAAAAGAAAAAAAAAAAACCTCCCAAATACATTACTATGAGAACTACTTGGATATATTTGAAAAGAACTGAGAGCAATGATGTGGTTGACCCCATGGAGGGGTCCCTCAGTTGGTCACTGTGGGAATCCTCCTCTGTTGGCCATGGGGGTGACCAAGCCCTCATCTATCTCAAAGGTTAGAGGAACAGAGCTAGTCCCATAACTGTAAACACCTAGAAAACAGCTCCAAATACAGCAAAACTTCCAAAAGAGACACAAGTAAAAAGAGAAGACATTCTCCAAGATGAACAATCTGGAATCATCTCTACTTGGCTCTGAAATTTCTGAATGTGATTTCTGCTCACTTCCTTAGCTTGGCTTTAAAGTGATTATCTTCAGAAATCACTTGGCACATTTTTCAGCCCCATGATTCCCCTCCCCCACCCCCCGTAGAAGTAGGAGGGAAAGCATTTTCTGAGCTCTACATGGGAAGCCACTTAACTTATGCACGTGGATCCTGTCACACGTCAGTCCAACTCCTATGGAATCCGGAAGGCAAAGACCCATGCAAGCAGGTGGCAACCTCCTTTCTGCATCTTCTCAGTGGGGCTCAAAACCTCTTCCTATTCTGAATCCCAACAGAGCAGATGCGAGGTAAGAACCTTGATTCTGGATTCATCAGAGCAGGGTAGCAACCTCTCCCTGGGAGTTGAGAGGACACAGGAAGTCCTGTGGGGGGCCAGGCAGTCCCCCTGCTCTGGAATGCCCCCTCTCATAACGGAGCTATAGGCACATTCTCTGTGATGCAAAACTGGAAGCTACCTTCCTCTTAGAAATCCCGTTTCATTTTGTGTCTGCTGCTGCTGTACCACAGTCACTAAGAAGTTCCCATTGTGCTCTGAAATCACCATGACACCCCGCCTACAGCTGAGCCCACATAGGGGACGGCGTGGTGTTTATATCCCTCATGAGCCTGCGAGCGTCAAGTTCCCTTTCAAGACCTGCGAATCAGTATCGCAGGGGAACAAGACGACAAAATGGACTCTGCATTTGTAACAAATTTCTCCAGGTGATTTTTTTTTATGGACTCCTCTGAAATTTGAGAACCATCGTTCTATTTAATTCTGCACTGATATAGCACTTTTCTACTCAGGCTAATGCAGACCTACCTAGGTATCTTTAATTTTTACAAGTAAACGGCTAAAGACATTTTAATTTTCATAGGGTGTCGTTATTACACGTAGCACACTTGGAACTATGTTTTGTCCACAGCGAGCTCTCCATAAATGGGATTGCTATTGGAACAAAGATCCTGTGGGTACAGGCGCACCCTGCACTTCCCCTATTACAATACCCATCACACTGTATTGGAAACAGACCAATTAACCACAAATCAATTTGCTGCATGACAACCTCGCTGAATAATCAGATCACCAACACGCAGGGAAGACAATTAGATGAGACTCGCCAAAGGATCAATTAGAAGAATGGCCAATTTGGAAATTTCTTCTAACTATAATGCGGTTTTGCGTGCAGGTTCAGAAGACGGGGTAGGGGCACCCCCCTTAGGCCCCTGATCTGGCTACATACTGCCTCTGATAATTACTTAGTAAACCGCATAGTAGCCTGTCCCATGGGGGATAGTTTCAGTAGCTTTTGCAGATGGGTTCTTTTGGCCAAGGCCTTTTCACAGACCCCTGCACCCTTACCCCACATGGCTGTGTCCAATATTCATCAGGAACAAGGAGTGTGTCCCCAGGCTGGCTTCTCTGGTCACCACTCTGTGTCCTGGCAGGGAGCAGGGCTGGCTGCTGGAGAGAGTCCCAGCCTACACCTGCCCCACCCCCAGCACACACAAACACACACTCCCTCGGCAGGGGGAGGGGAGGCTGGGAGCTTTCCATCTCGGATTTTGTGGTAAAAATGACTAGTTCAAACTGTCTGGTGGTTTTTCAGGGAATAGGTTATTTTGTTAGTTGATTTTTCAGCAAAAAGAGACATTTGGTGAATTGACCTAGAATACACTTTGTTACCCCCCCCCCCATCTCCCTTAATGCAAAACATGTTCCCTGAAACCTGGCATCTGCTCCCTCTGCCCGTACACCAGAGCCAGTGCCCAGCACACAGGAGCACTAAACATACACCTGCCATCTGAAGGGGACAAGGTAAAGACACCTCCAGTGGAACAACCATTGAGAGAACCGTCCAGTGCTCGGCGGTTTCCCCGAAATGTTAACCACCCTGTCCTCCGACTCACACACAGTGGTGTTCCAGAAGCAAGACAGCACAGCTGCAGAAAGCAGGAGAATTCCTTCTGGAGGCGGAAAGTCAATGTTCCAAGGTCAGGGAAATAGCAGCATGTGGGGACAGGTGGCCCAATGGAAAGAGCTTCGGTATCACATGGACTCCAGTGTGACTGTAGGGAAGTTACCAAACCTCTCTGGGCCTGAGCATACTTTTTTTTTTTCCTTTTTTACTTTTCAAAGCAGAGATAACACCTACCTCATTCAGGTGTTATAAATTATATGTGCATATATATATATAATTTATCACACTTGCTAGCACATGGAATTTGCTTGATAAATGACAGCAACTTATTACACCTGGAGGAATTCAGCAAAGCCCACACAAGGGATAGTTACCTCAGGGATAAAGGGCTTTCTTTCCACAGACACCGGAAGCCTTGGCACACCACGGAAATAACTGATACACCCTTACAGCATAGGGAGGGAGCGGCCATTTGACACAGCCTGGACCTGCACATTTCTAATCCGCCAGCATATCCTGTCTGTTCTTCCATCAAAATACAGCTCAAAGACAACCACGTCTCAGCAATTCCGTAGCCATCTGCAGCTGTCCAGAGAGGCCACAGTCACCCCTCTCAGGACAGCTGCAAGAGCTTCCCCACGGGTGCCCTTTCTTCTGCTTTTGCAGTATTGCAGGCTGGTCTCCACAAAGCAGTCCAACTGGTCGTTTACAAAAATAAGTCAGATCATACTCACCCTCTAACACCTTCCCATCACACTTAGAATGCCAAATATTTCCCACAGTCTCCAAGTCCTAACTTGCTGTGACCCCTGGCTACCTCCCAGATGTTACCTCTAAAATACTCACCTGTACTCCTATGCTCGGGTCACACTGGATGTCCTACTCCTGGAAACTTCAAGTATGCCTCAACCACAGGGCCTTTGCACTTGCTGCATGTTACTTGGCTCACGTCTTCACTTTATTCAGGTCCCTGCTCAAACGTTACCTGCTCCTAGAGGCATTCTCTGATCACCGAGTCCATTATAAAATAACATCACCCCCTACTTTCTATCCCTTCCCTGCTTTTTGATTCATTACAGCTATTGCATAACTTCCTATGCAAGCATATTACATACTTATTCATATGCAAGGCTGGGGGTCTGCTGTCTACTACAGTGGAAGCCCTTTGATGGAGGCCTTCTCCTGACTGACTTACTGCGATGTCCCCAGGGTTTAGAATAGTTCCTGATGCACAGCAGTGATTCAATAGATATTAACCGAGTGACATGAACTTCCAGCCACCCATCAAAATAAGCGGCTTGCTTTTCAACTTCCCTTCTCATACAAGACCCATAATCAACCACTACTACAATCCCTAGTCCATCCTAGAAAAGTCCTAAGGAATGACAGAGGCAGGGAGACCTCTAGTCTATGAAGAAGGAAAAATCATTTTCCCCCTTTGCTATAGCTTACAGAATCCAACTCATCAAAGGTTCTTAACGTTACAGAATGAGAAACTATCCAAGTGTGCAAGGTAGATACACCAGGTGGTGTCTGCCCTGTGGTTCAAAGGCTCCAGTGATACCCAAGAAAGCACATGTCCCTCAGGAACAAGCAAAACAAAATAAAAACAATAACGTTGTTCAAACAGCTGAGTAAGAAAATAAATGTCCCTGTAAATACAGTCTCATAGACCGCAAATGCTAATGAAAACCATTTACGTGGCTAGCAAAGGCAGAATAGACATTTTGGCATCCTCTACAAAAAATCCGAAGTAAAACTCATCACTTTTCCTTGCGGAACTGAAAGAAAATTCCTGAAGCGCTGCTGTTGCTACTGTTTAATGCCTTTCATCTCACCGTCTCCACCCTAAGCCACAGACAACACTCTGTCTGGCCAGCACATCCACTGTTGGCAGCGTTGTGACGGTGATGTGTTTTTTTATAAGAATTTCAGATATAACATCCATCAAGCCCCCAAACCGAGATTTTAAGCATCTTGTTGATTTCTTTCTCCACTTAAAAATACAGAACTTGCCTTTTGTCAAACCCTGATGTCCAGTAGGTATCAGGATTCAACAGACCTGCCCTATGGCGTGCAGGTGAGAACTCCTGACAATTGTGCCGTTTAGAATGGGGGCTGGGCGCACACTGGGTTTTTCCAGCATGTGGGCAACGATGCCCTAGAAGGCTGTCAGTGAAACCAGGAGTCACGACCTTTGTTGTCCGAGTAGTTCTGATTTTTCATTTTGACTCTAGGAGGAGGGTGGATTGGCTGGAAGATAATCTGACATTTGATTGATATGGGTGTCTCCTTTTTCATGCTTGATTCAAAATTCAGAGTTCAAATGGAACCTTATGAAGCATACAACACATTATTAATATGGCCATCAAAGGAACAGGGATATCTCTCTCAACTGGAAATGTGATCGATAGCAATTCATTAAGAATTTACTCAGCAGCCATTCTAAATTAGATAAGGTAGGTGGAAACGCTTGCCACACTCATGCAAACTTTCATTTTCTGTTGCTGCTTTTAGGAATAGTGTGTGTGGATCACTTGCTTACAAGGCAGAGTTTGTTAAGTCATGGAACAAAATCAATACCTATCTACCTTTTAGGTGGTACCTTTTCCATGTGTGATCTATGATGTCAGAATATAACCTAAGACGCACTGGAACGTGCACAGGGTTTAACAGGGAAGGTAGAAGCTTGGGAACACCAGCATGTCCACAAACGATGCCTTTTAACATTTTAAAATCAACATTCTTTCCCACCCATGCTCCCATCCCAAGCAGGCTCTCCCTTTAGTTGCATGCGCCATTCCGCTAAGGCTCTGGACATGTTAAACGACTCTTGGATCCCAGGAACATTCACCGGCTGCCACTCCTAGCAATGCGATTAACCATCACTCTGCTACTAGGCATTAGGGAAGGGTTCAGGATGTTGCCACCTCTCACAGTGAGCAGCAGAGATACTTGCATCTAGGGGTTAAGCAGGAGTGGAAACAGGGCATCATCAAAGGGGTTTCACAGAAATAGAGTGTGCCATTACTTTACCATGAGAGCATGCGTACCTCTTGAACTCACCCGGTCAGACTTGAAGCCCTTGTAAATGCTGAGACCAACTATATAAATAAAACTGACCCTGCCTTTTAGAAAAGAGAGGCCTGGGACCACGTTCCTAGATCTCTGTCCTCCCTTTTATTCCTTGTCACCAAAGACTCTAAACAGGGTGTGAAACATTGGCAAATAAGCCTTCCTTTACTGTTGCATCGGTAAAAGGTAGCGGACAAGTGTCTGTCTGTAAGGCTCACTTGAATGTGTGTGTTTTTGAGGGTCATGACATGTTCAACTACACAGGGATGAGCAGTAATGTCCTCTCTCATTGGCTGAAAGCGAAACATTGGCAAGATTTCGTGGTAATTGCTTTGGTGCCAGTTTAGGCTTTAAAAAAAAAAAAAACGAAAACAGGAAAAACAAAAGAAATCTGGTGTTAGTTAAGGCACTCACCTATCTTGGCACTTAATCAAGTGATCCCATGCTAATGAAAGTTCAAAGTTAACTGTTCTGAACCACATCAAAGCAGAAAGACAGGCATTATTTTGATGGACACATCATGCAACTATGCAATTTGCAATTGCCAAAGTCCTGGTCTCAAAAACACGACTTGGTCTAAGTCCTGCTACTTGAGATATGTTTTAAGAGAAAGGAAATAGAGGATCTTTAGCTAATAGAATGAAGATCCGCCTCTTAGGAGACAGAGATAATTATATTCCCTAATGCCTCTAGCTTTATAAATTCAGTCTTTTACAGCCTATAATATTCCATAAAGATCCCAAATAATTCACATATCAATTTCTGTGAACCCAGACATAATACGCCAAAAAACATGGAAGTCACGCATCTGTGTACCTAATCTCCCTGTTCAGTATTTTACCATAAAAGCACTGATTATACTGTGAGATTTTATTGTGGATTCATCCAACACAGTCTTACTTTTCTGGCCCATGTATTATTAAAACCAGAAATAAAACATCAAAGTTAGCAAAATGCCTAATGTCTTCTTATATGGCAGAGCCTGAAGGCACCAGCTATACTCCACAGATACGATATATGATCTTTTTTTTTTTTCTTAACTAAACTTTCTAGAGTGACCAACTGCAGCATGTGAAGAAGGAGAAAAAAAAAAAAAAGGATACTGAGACTTGGATGGATGCATCAAGAAGTAGCAATGTTTGTTACCTGCAGAGGTGTTACAAGAAATTTCATCTGCTGCAACGAAGACGAACTGATTTCTGGAAGAGAAGATAAAATTCACAATACTGCTCGCTCAGGGGGGAATGCGCTCTCTGCCAATTGGTTTGACGTGTACAGATGAGGGGAGGGAAACGGGCTGCATGTGAATGGATGTTGCAGGGAAATGTGCTGATGTCCCTTGGACTTAGAGAGTTGAGAAAGATCATGAAATAGGCATGCGGGGACCTCTTAAAGGAAATCATGGTGATGTCAGAATATGGACCATGTACAAGCTGTTGCACCGAATATTAATACTATGTGTTACCAAAACATCATGCCAGGATATGTTTCTAAAGCTGGAGCATTTCTAATTGTACTTATATGGATTTCTATGCTAAAAGGAGATTACATTAAAAAATTATAGACTATCAATAAGGAAAAAGGGTATATACTATAGCTAGCTAGGAAAATTATAAAATTCCAGACTTTATTGTAGTATAATATCAAAAATTTTTCTAAAGGGAAAGAAAACCAAATGCTGTCATTTCAAAAAAGAATTTTATATGGTGCTGTGTTATGGATAATAATTTCCTCATCAAACTAGGCTTGCTATATAAACAAGGTAAGAGAACTCATCAATTGAAAAAAAAAAAAACCCTGTCTTGCCAAATTATTTTTAATGATCCTGTATTAAAAAGAAAATATAAAGGGAAAATGCTATTTTACTTTGATTTAGTAAACCCAGAAAAGATAATAAAACTCTCTTAAGATGTTTCCAGCTGTGACAGTTCCACGATGTAATGTGTTCTAATTCAGAGGTGCTGTTTATTCCTCTAGAAATAAGAATGTCTATGCCAGGGAGATTATAAAAACGGCCCAGCGAGGTTAGCTAGGCTCTTAAATGCCTCCGCAGCAGCATTAGAGAGGCTTTGGGTTCTCATTTGTTAGATTTTACCGTACATATGAATCATTCGGAACCAAGATAAATGCATTTTTTTGGTCTTAGTGTGATTGGTTTTGTTGAAATATTTCAATGCCTCAAAAAGTATCTAGTGATTGAGCATTTCTTAAAACATCTTAAGAAAGTTTCACTGTTGCAAGAGATACACCCTGGAATATAAATAGAGCTGCCATTTGAATATTCTCCTAGAATTTAACACTGACTTGAAAATTCTAGTCATTTCTACACCAATAAAATCTAAACAAAATTATACATGCTGTGAGAATAATATTTTTTTAAAAATGTTTTTCTTCCGCATAACAAAAGTCACAACTAAGTTCAGGTATCACCTCTCTTAAAACAATCTGTTCCTGTCATTGGAGCTTTGCTATCTTCTTGTTCTGACAGACATTTTGAACCCCATTCAGATTCCCTAGGTTTGAGAAGCAATAAAATTAATATCCCTGAAAACAAAGGAGATATTTTGGTTGGATATTTGCTTTGCCTTACTCACCTTTGATGTACACAAGGGGCGGTAAGACATGGGCACTCCTAATCACAGGTGTGGTCTTCTCAGGTACACCAACTAAGTACTTGGGAGGACCTCTATTTACATGGTGCCCACAAGAAGAACACTACCGTGACCAAGAATGGCGAGCTAGTTTACCCAAAGGGGCAAGCTCTTTGAAACAGGCATTCATATACCTATGAGGCAGAGCTTAACTAGTTAGGCTGCTCTGTCCAATTCGTACCCTCTAACCCTAGAAGAGATATTGCTACCTTGTGTTCTATTTCTATCTTTTCCCTGAGGAACCGTCCAATGTGTTAAACATGAGAAAAGCTATTTGGAAGTAACCAACACAGACATACTATGGTGACTGAATAGGAAACCATTTTAAAATGTAACCTACAAGTATGATTATGAAGATATTAGTCCCATTTTTTAATTATTCCAGAATTTTATATGATGGTGCCCTTGAAAAATACGCTTTTTGAGACAATGCACTTAACTCTTAAAAAAAAAAAAAGCTACCATATCTCCATTTCCTTCCTTCCTTTTTTCTCTTTTTTAGTAACTATATATATATATTTACCCACAGTGTCTTTATGATCCCTGAGCAAGTTTCTGAACAAAAGGGACTGCTCCCTTTCACCCTCTTCAAAGCAGTTGGCTTGGATGACTTCTGACTATAAAATCAAATCTACCTCAAAGCCCAAAGAGTTATCAATAGTGATAGTTAAAAGATTATGCCATGGACTCTCCAGCAATGCCAAAGGAGTTACAAAAATGCTTTTTCTTTTATTTTTTAGTCCACATAAACCACGGCATCATATCCCAGAAAGGTCACCATAAACAGCCAGAAAAGTGCCTTCTAGAGTTCATTAATTGCATGAATTCAACCTGTGTGATCACCGCCCCCCCCCCAGCTATGCTTTCATCAACTGACTACAAGTGCAATTAATAGGAAATACCTGCCAAGTCACAGACAGGTTGGGGTGGCCCACACATCAGGCATTCTGGTAGACTTCTGAGTCACAGATTTCATATTGGTGTCTATATCAACTATGTCATGCCAATTTTATTTACGGTTGTTTCTCCTACCTTGAACTTTAAGACAAATTACTTAGAAGGCCCATAAATGGATCATCTATGACCCTCTCTATGAAGCCATGTACCCCAAATGACCAGAGAGAGAGAGAGGATCAAGGAGATTAACGATGCAGCTAAGACGTCTGCTATTCCCAAACAAATTTAGGAAAAATGAAATGATCAGAGCAATGCAGGTGTGCTCTGCACAGTGGGGCCACCTCGCAGGAGGAGGAAGAAGGCTATCCCGGGGTCTGTGTCTTATGTGAATCCCAGTCTGCTGTTTACTCTCAACACAGACCCAAGGATTTGAACTTGAGAATGCACCTGGTTTTCAGCAAACTGGTTTGTTCCTTGGCTGTTGATGATAACAGAAGTCTGGCTGAGTAGTTAACCTTGGTGGCACACTGTAAACATCTGGTGTGTTTCCAAAATTTCCAGTGGCCAGGCTGCACTTAAAGCCAATTAAGTGGAGACCCTGTAAGGGGGTCTCTGGCATCACCAGTTGTTAAAGACTTCCAGGTGATTTTTAACATGCTAATGTTCTCAGTTTGAGAACCACCTGTCTAGTCGAATGGTTCCCACCTTGGCCGCTCCCTGCATTCAGAGAGAGGTTCAAAGCATGGTAATGGTCGGGCCTCACCCCTGTGGGTTCTGGTTTAACTGATCAGGGCAGCGTCTGGAAAGCAGCAGTTTAAAAAATGCTCTTCGGGAGATTCTGACATGTGGCCACAGCTGAGAGGCAGTGGTACGGCGCAAATGCAGAGAGGTCAGGGAGTGGAATCACTGAATTTATGGCAACGTTTGCTTCTTTTTGTAACTTCTATTTGGCCTCCAGAGCAACCTTACTACTTAGACTTCTGAGGAGGCAACCACAGAAACTCAATACTTTCCTTTCCAGGAAAGGCTACTTCTGGTTTCCAGATGCCTGCTAGGAGAACTGACTTTAAACCTTATTCTGAAAGAGAAGGGGGCCCACGGTGGCTACATCACTCTCTCTGTATTTGATTCCCCACCTCTTCCTCTTATTTTACCACTGCCTATGATTTACTTAAGATCAACTTTGCATGTCTCCATCAGTGTTGCATCTAATTCTGTCTTTACCAATTATTTCACCATAAACTCCTATTTTCAACCACCTCTTCTACTCCAACATTTCTAAAACTCCCCTGAAGATAAGAATCATTTCGAATACTTTAATTTTTTGCTCAGACTTTAGTGAGCATCAGATCACCTAGAATGCTTGTTAAAAGCAGGTTCCTGGGTTTCCACCCTGATCGCCTCAATCACAATTTCCAGGAGAGAGGTGTGGTAATTTATACATTGAACAGGAACCCAGACCTGGCTATTGACCAGCTCAAGGGGACATGACTCTCACTGTGCTCTAGACAGCAGGTGCCCCGAGGAGGGAATCATGACTCCAGCTACCTCTTACCATGAGGAAGTTTGGGAAACCTTGCTGAGAAATCTGCAAGTTCATTCTCATTTTCTTCGCAAAGCTCACCTTTCCCAGGAAAATCATTCGACTTGGGAAGGCTTTGTGGGAGAAGAGAGAATTACTGACTTATGAAAAATAAATGGTCAGTGGTCAACGACAAAGGAAAGGCTACGTTTGTCTTGACTCTTGGGAATGCTCACTGCAAAGGCGACTGCCTAACCTTGATTGAGCTCGTACCTATGTCGGGAAGTTGCCCTCTTTCCATCTCCATCTTTACAGATGAGGAAACTGAGGCATAGAAAGGTTGTATAACGTGATTAACCTGCTAAGTGGTGGAGGTTAAATCTGAACACAGTTTTTGTGGCTCCAGACTCTGGCTCTTATTCTCTAGGGTTCTGCTTAGGAGCATTAGGGGCAGTCACATACAGGGTATTCAATCAGCAATGGGTGTGATGTCTCCACGGGGGAATTTCTTAACATTGCTCTGAATCTTCCATTTCTCTGAGACAAAATAACAAGAGTGTTTGGATTCCTCTTTGAATATATGATTGGGGTTTGAGAGAGATAAGTATACTCTGCTTTAACCACAACTGGACATGATGGAGTAGCACATGCCATGGTCTTTCTTTTTATTCTTGTATCACCAGACTTCCTCATCCTTAAAGATGGCTTTCATAGGCCGACCATCTAGAATCTATATCTGCCTCAGCTGGTGGTACATTTAAATTAGTCCTGTGGACCACCATAGAACATTCTCAGATTCCACTTTTTTCCTTAGGCTACATCTCATCTCTTCGCAATCTTCTTCCTTCTAAAAATTACGCATGGCTGAACTCTAAGAGCCAATTAAAAATAGTAGCCAGCCAGTATTGCTGGAGGGGATGCACCAAACGAGCTCTCAAGTCACAGAGTGAAATTCTGGTTTAGGCAAGTAAGTGGAAGGCCAGACGGTCAACGTCCCTCGCATTACAAATAATGCTGGTTTTAAGTTTCACTGTTACAGATTCTGGTCAATTCTCATTCTTTGGCCTCTCATTTCCGTTACATCGCTATTGTTAAACAGAACTCGGGATTGGTATCATTCCTAGCGAGATTCTTCTTGTATCCAGTGCTCTGAATATTGAACCTCACACACAGACACACACACGTATACAGAGAAATGTGTATTTAAGCCCCTCCGAGGACATCCACTAGAAAATCCCTACAGCCCAAGACACTGGCCTTCTGGCCGGGTAGCATAGCCAGCATGCCCCAGGATAGCAGTGAGACACAGTCAAAGATTCTGGGGTATCTATTGGTTCTAAGGCAGATGTTCTCAACCCTGACTGCCCAGCTAGGATTTTGTTTTTTAATAAAAAAATTTTCAGCTAGGATTTTTAAAAAATAACATACCAATGACCAGACGCATTCACCAATCATTTAAGTCACAATCTTTGAGAGTGGTTCCCATGTACAGGCAAGGCCCGAAAAGCCCCTCAGGTGGTGCCAATCTGCCAGTCAGCACCGAGAACTCACCTCGCAGTGTGTGAATGCTTCTCTGAACATGGGTGTCCTGCTTTTGCAGCAAACAGAGACTTGTGTCTCCTGGGTTTAAAGTAAATGACACTGGTTTCATTTTAACACTTCATAATTATTGATGTTTTGATCGTTGGTAATTATAATATATCCTAGTCATTATGTAATTTGTAATTAGTAACCATTTTATAAACTATGCTTACCAGGAAGTTTCCTTTTATACATGTAAAATTAAGGTGGAAATTCACAATAATCAGGTTATTCTTACTACTCATCTTACAAAGTTGCTGGAAGGGCCACGTGGAATTCAGCCACGAGTGTTTTCTGAGTATTAAACATAACATGCAGAAATAAGATGCTCCTATTAAAGTTCTTATTGCTGACTTCACTAAATACTCACTCATGTCATTCATTCAACCCTCGGGCAGTAAATGAGGAGTTTGCCTCGTGGCAGGCACTGAGCCCAGCCTGGGGGATCTGACACTGTACTCACAGCCTGTAAATCACTGTGGAGTATCTGTACTGGGCTCGTCTGTCCAGAAGCTCATAATCTAATTTACATGTCAGTTTTATCACCTAGAAAGGGGGACTTGCTTGTAATCAGTATTGTACCTCCCTTCCCACATGCAGTACTAACACTCCTCCAGAATGGTACAAACCCCATTCAGATTCATATATTTTTCCTGCCCTGTTATTTTTATTCATACTTTAGCCCTGTGTCCTAAGTAGTTCAATAGGCCGCGGCGAACTGTAGAATGAGAAAGGGGAGAAACAAGCAAGCAAGCGAATAACCAAATAAATTGACTATAGAATGCCCTAAAAGGACCTATACCAATCCCTTTTTGAAAAAGGGAGAATACATTAAAATACATATAAAAACATTCAAACACAGTTCCTATTGCTGACATTGCGTACATTAAAAACAAAACAAAACAAAAAAACCTTAAATGGCAAAGGAGATAAGGGCTGTGAATCTGTCCCCAATTTGAATATTCTACCAAAAAGCTCTGAGTTTTGGAAACTCAAATCCAAGCACATCTCCGCTACCTGGAGACCTTGACAGCAGTTTACTTTTGCCACTTCAGTTGTCGCCATATTTCACGTTCTCCCGAGTTCCCTCTCTACTTCTTTTCTAGGCTCACATGAAAGAGAACTAACTGTGGCTCTGGAGGCCATGCCCTGTCACATACAAGCTGAGTTCCACTTGAAAAATCACCTTTCTGAGCCTCAGTGTCCTCATTTGGAAAATGGAGATAAAAGGGTGCATGACCAAGGGTGCAGATTGAATGAGACAAGGAATGTAAAGTCACTTTATTGGGACAAAAAAATTTTTTTTTTCTCCTGCTGTTTAGACTCACCATACAAAGGATACAAATTCTATTTCTCTCCTTATCCAAAGAAATAGACAGGCAACTGGTTTTACAAAAGTCTAAAGCAGTGGCAATTTGGGGGCTGCGTTTACACTGGGAGAGTGGCCATTTCTCCTGCAAAGCCTGACTTGCTCCCTGGGCAGAAAAGAGAATTAATGTCCAAGGAGAAGGATGAATAGGAAGGCTATTTGATCTCATGGTTCCCAGCATCTTTTGCCCAACCTATATTTTATATTCCCAGGACGGAGGTCAAGATTTCAAAACCGAACCAAAATTATTTGGCCAAAAATTATTCTAACTCATAAAACCTGTTTCCACAGGAAAATCCTTTTTTAAAAAATATCAAGAGCAAAAACCCCCAAAAACCCATCATTCAGTGATGCTGATACTGCTATTACTACTACTACTACTATCTATTACTACTAATATCCTGAGTGCTACTAAGTGTCAGGTTCTATTTGAGAGGATTTCTGTTCATAGCCACAACTAATTCTCACAACAACCCAATGAGGCAATGACCACCCATTATTCCCACTTTATAGATGAGGCAGTTGAAGATCAGATAGTTCAATGAGCCTTCCCAAATTGTCTCCTGTAGTAAGTAACTCCGCTGAGATTCAGACCCTGGTCCAAATCTACATCTAGGATTCTATGCTATACATCAATAGCAATGATTTCCTACTGCATACATAACTCGAAGAGTGCATACAGTAAGAATAAAAGATCCCGCTCTAAATCCTGACACAGCCCAGCCACCTGTAAGTCCTGGGCTGTCGAGCAAGGCACAGATTCCCACAATGTTAGCGTTACAGTGGTTCTCAGAAACTGCCTACTCTAAAAATGATCTTGCATTTTTAAACCCATTTAGTTTACTTGCTACTGCCTCTCTATATTCAATGCTTACAAAGACTACCATACACTCTAAAATATCCATCAGTCTGCAACGTTTGTACCACATCTTTCAGTTAATAATGTTCGCCTTCTTCATCTCTTTCTGACTCTAATTGGGGATTATGCTCTCATTTAGCATATGAAAAAACGGAGGCTCTACAAAGTTAAGATAGATCAGTTGGGACTTTCCCAGGGTCTATTTTATATATTGGTGTGAATCTATTATGCAATCAACAAGATTATTAGCACGAAATCACTTTCTCTACCCATGGATCATTGGGGGATAAAGAAAGAATTGTGGCTGTCGGCCAGTTGAGGGAAGAAGTCAAAACAGAATTGATTTGGAGGATGCCCAACCACGGACAGCTCTTATTTTCTCATTGAGGAAGGGGGAGCAGATAGGTGATGGTAATAAACCGATAATTTATAAAGGAAAATCCTCTTAGATCCTGCAAGGTTTGTGGAGGGAGAACCCTATGTTGACATTATTGACTGTATATGGGGGTAGGATTGGAGCCTGTCATCTAAAGCAGCACTTCTCAAACTTCATCCAAATCGCTGTGACATTTTGAAAGTGCAGGTTCCAGCTGAGCAGGGCTGGGGTGGGGCTTGAGGTTCTATATTCTCGCAAGTACCTGGTGAGGCATATATTGTTGGTTTGGAAACCACACTTTGCATAGCAAGGCTCTTAAGACTTTTAAAATGACCCAGTCACATCTTGAAGTTTCAGAAGAGAATCAGGTAATCAGTTTTCCCCCCTTTTATTCATCCATTTTAAGTTTGGGAGCGAGAAATTGAAGAAAATAAAAAAGAATAGTGTGGAAACTATCACTCTGGGGAAACAATGGAGCTGGTACTTCCAGGATGAAGTTTTAAAATACCCCCCCACCCCACAACCTGGGCTCATCACCTACTTATAGTAGGAGTCGTCCACAAACCCTCTAATGACATAGAAATGGTGAAAAAACAAGTTCTTCCTCTTTGAATGCATTCTAAAATTTTCCATTACAAAATTAGAACAGTGAAAGGAGTCAAGAGCGGAGAGGATGCTGGAAGCATCAAACAATCTTAGTTTTCCTTCTAAAAGGATTCCAGGCCTGCAAAAGTAGTGGGAACCGCTTAAGGTTACCAGATGTGTGGTGTTATTTTTTTATAATTTTAGGCCAAAGCATTTCCATCTAAATAGTTAATTAAGAGAAAAGGATATTTGGCTTTGATTAGGTTTCACCTCCCTGAAATTTATCAATCTATCTGAACAGTCACACATCATAATGCAGCAAGAATTAGCCTGGAAACGGTGACAAAATCGACCAGTTACCCCTGATAGAGGTTCTCTCTTGCTCTCGCCCAACAAACTCCCAGCCCCCCAAACCCTGATAGGGGTCCCTCCTCTAAATGTTTTGTGTGTTAATTAAATACAAAATGCAATACAGATTTGAGGAGAGGCTAATTCCAGAGGAATCAATCGTTGTGTTTCACACCAAGGAGAAAAATCAAAAGAAGCCATTTTATTTCTGCCTCATGACTGTTCCCATGCATTTGAGATCATCTTGAAATAGAAATCAGTCCTTCCGGAAAAGAATTCCACTTGTGTCCATAGGTATAGTGTCAGAACTTGCTCTGATACCTTTAAATACTAGAACTTTTTAGCAAAAATCTCCACCTTATCGCCAAAGACAGCATCTATGGTATACCCCCCTAAGGACTAAATAAACAAATAATTAAAACCCAATCAACAAAACAAGAAAAACCAAGGCAAAGAAGTGGTAGGGTTTCATTTTCCTTTGTGCTACATGCACAAATGCTTCCTGAGCTAAGATTCCATCTTGTGTGTGTTCTCTTCTACTTTCCTAGAATCCTGACTTCCAGGATGGGGGTTCTTTATCTGCAAGAGCAGTGGCTCATTGCAGGCCTTGGCGTGCATGCTCTCAACAGATCCACCTCCGGAAAGCCGCTTCCTCACACCTGCCTCTAAACTCTTCACAGCTGACGGGCTCTGATGGTGCTACTTAAAAGACAGGCCTTATTTGCTTCTTTGCAGTCTATCAGGTCAATGATCTGCAACCCGGAAAGTGTGCAATGAGGCCATGACATCACCAAAGGAGTTGTTACACCTTGTCTTGTCCCTGGCAAAAGTGTCTACCCATGTGGCTGTGACAGCCATGGTTTGTTGGGTTTGGAAATTCCTTTAATTTCTCCCCAACTCCTTGTTGGTCCAGTCTGTTGACTATTATAGGATTGGTTATTTTTTTTTTAACTGCTTCAATTACATATTCATCCAATAGTGCATAACAGTTGTTAAGAAGCCATTATAGACTACGGACCAAAAGCAATTAGTTTTGAAACAAAAACCTGAGCACTATTTCCCCTAACGTATATATGCATGTACGTGATGTCTATAAATTAAAAATGAAAGCAGCTCAGGAAATATATCTATCAGTAACAGCCATACTGCTTCTTAGCACTGAGCGCTTGGCATCCGTAAACCCAAGTTTCAAAAATTACAGGGATGCCATTTACTGTCAAGAGCTATACATTCCCTTCTCCACTATTTCAGACTATCAAATGAAATCAGTGACAATCTACAGAGCAGGTCAGGAGAAAATATAATTATCACGATTTTTTTTCTTGGAGAATACTCAATCAGAACCATTTTAAAGGGAGCACTACCATGTATACTGGAAGTTTCATTAAAGAATTTATTTTTGGCTGGCATGTGTGCCTGTAATGGGAATCTCACAGGCATACGTGTTTCTTTCTTAGTTACCCTAAAGCTGTCTGGAACAATTAGTTTTACTTTCTCTTCCTGAGGGGGCCCTGAATCACCAAAAAAAAAGCAAATGAATCTGTTAAGAAACTGAACTTTAAATAAGAAAGAAAAATAAGGATAAATAAAAATAAGAGTCCACACACACACACACGTACACACACACACATGCTTGACCTGGAGTTCTAATAAAAACGTGGACAGCCTTTTCTAGACACTGCTGCACAGAAGGATATGAATAAAGACATTAGTGACTCATTTCTGCTACATCTTGTTACAAGTTGACAGATTGTCTTTTTTTTTAAAATTGCAGAAGCCAGGAGAGCTCATGAAGATGAGTGAAAATAACAGAAGAGATTAAAAAAAACAACTAAGAGGAAGACCAACTTCAACAAAGCACCATGAGAAAAGGTCTAGAGAAATGACTGCAGCTCATTGCCATGTTTTGACCCAACAGTGTAGACTCTAACTCCAGAGTGGCTCCTCCCTGCTCCCAGGTCCTGATCTCAACTGGGAAGATGCCACGGGCTACTTACTCCTCTGTCTCCTCGGAAGCTCCATGAACTACACTCCCAGCTCTTTGTTGATTTGAAAATACCGCCCTTGGCATCACGAAGTTTTACAAATGCTCTCACTACCTTTTTCCAATAGATTTCTCCAAAAGGATTGAAAATGTAAATAAAATACGATACGGAGTCTAGCATAAAGTTCCCAGTGTTTACTTTGCCAAGTAAGAACATTAAAACCAACATCGATTACTAAATAAATACAGCTACCATTTGCTATCGTCGTAATTTTATAAACTAAATCTATTTTTAACAGCACGTGAGAAGGAAGAATGGTCAAAGCCTGTTTCCTACAAGAGAGCTGACAACCATGTTCCATCGTCCCTGTGCTTCTCCTGTCTTAATAAACCAGTAAATATGTCAGCAGAGGTGGTTGCCAGGTCTTCAACTGGCCTTGGGAGATGCTGCTCTAAAGCAAGCGCTGGCATTAGATCTTGACATCTCTCCTTGCACACATCACAAAGATTGGGTACAAGGGCTTGCTGCTGCCGTTTAGGCAGAAACAGTTTCAACCCTACAGACTTGGTTCAGATAAGAGGAACGGAGAAAGCAAGGCGGTGTTTCTCCTTTGTCTTCCCCGCACTGTCTACCCTTGTTACGGGCCCCACGTCATCCACGTATTAAACTTTCCGTATTCTACCTCATGGCCAAAGAAGGAAAATCACCAAGTCTATAACGTATATTTTTTTTTTAAAAAAATTAACATTTCTACAAAAATAAAAGACCCTTAAGTGATAAATAAAATTTTTCCATTCAGGATACTCATAGGCTTTCTATGATGACAACCCCTTAATTTTTCATATATATATGTATATATATATATATCTCACTGGATAAGGACTCTAAATAAAATGGCATATCATTTTAAATGTAATTTTTTGCCTGTTTTAACGAGAGCATTTTTCCATTATTTAATCTGTGTCCAGGAAATGAAAAATCCTAACATAGATAGGGAGTAGCCTACACTAATGGAAATCAGCTTAAATCCCTTTGCTTTTTCAGTTCAGGTTGAGGTAAGGCTGTACAGAAGGATTTAGTTAGTTCTATTTCCTGTAGTTTAGCTTATGATGAAATATTATAAGAGAGCATGGAGATCCTTCCCTCCTTCCCTTATCCATCCTTCCTCCTTCTCTTCTTTCTTTCTTTCCACTCATCCACCCAGCTATGTATCTCTCTATCCATCCATCTAGCCATCCATCCGCCCATCTATGTATGTACACGTATTTATCTATATCACCTATATAATTTAAAATAACAGTAGACCATATCCTCCATGAACCCAAAGATATCCCTAATCATCCCTATTAAGTTTTAAGACATATGAATCTATTTATCTCTGAAATAGAGTCTTTTTTTCAAAGGTTATGACTACTAGATTTCAGTGATGTTCTACCACGTGGCTTGTGACTGCTTGAAATTAATAAACTCTGGCCTCCTTGTATGAAGATTTACCTAGATACCCTTATGAATCCTTTGTGAGAACCTAAGGCACAGGTGTGACAGGTGCGTGTGTGCACGCTCAAGGGTACACAGAGCAAGACAATTAATATTATGGCATTTTATTTAGGTTTCTATTAAGTTGAGCTATATGGCATTGCCAAGATTCTGCCATTTTTGTTACACAAAAATAGCAATTTAATACGGTACAGTCTAATACAATGTTGGCAATAAAACTCTAAGGTCTCAAAAAACAAACAAAAAAGGTATAAATTAAAAAAAACAAAGTTCTGTTGCCTGTGGTGTCTTTTGCTCAGTCTAGAGACACCTGTGTGGCCTGGTGCTACAATGCTATGTCAAAAGCTCCATGGCATTTCCGGATCTTTAAAAGAAATGCATACTTTCTGTGAAAGGAGAAACGGCCCCTGGTAACTATCAGTGCAAGCAGATTGTGATGAAATTTCAGAGTGAAACACTCTGTCTTGCTTTCTTCTCTAGCTGGTCTATACCTAGCTACTTTCTGCTCTAATGTGGAGGGACATCTTCATGCACTGATCATTAGGGAATGTTAGAGTGTTAGCAAGCAGGACAAGCATGACAAATGTCTGTCTTTTTGGAGAGATAACATTTTCATCAAAGCTATGTACACATCATACATATTTTCCCAAATATTTGTGGCACAATTCATTGCACAGGGGATCTTCCCCCCCCCACCTCCCAGTTTGGCTGCTGAAAGATGCAACAACGACCAAGTCATAATACACAAAGAAAACAAGAGCCAGTCCATAAAGAGAAGCCTGCCCCCAGGCTTAATTCAAGCAAGCCATTCATCAAGCTGATGTGATGGACCTGTCCCATCCAGAACGTACCACAGACACATCAGCAACACCAAGTGGCATGCAATGACCAGATGACCGAAGGCCCCACCGCCATGCTTTGATTGGTTCAAGCTCAGAAAACAATCTCCTTTGAGAGTTCAGACAGTTGGCTTTCCATCAATCAATGTGAGATTAAACATAAAGATCTGGTGAGGTCAAGTGCTTACCAAATGTTTCCTAAATGCCAGAAAAAGCTGCTCACCTATCTCCAATTAAATTTGTCAATGAGACTATAAAATTACCCAGTCCAGTCAGGTCTTTTTCTTTTGGGGAAATCTCTGCCCACACCAGATGGTCTTCATTCGGGAGGTCAACATTCAGAGATTCTCAAGTTGCTCGGAGATAATCAGCGTGTGATCATTGAACCAAGAAGATGATGGGCAGGAAGTTGCAAGGTGCCCATTAAGGACCTTCTGGACGGTTCTGAGGTTATTGGAGTTCAATATTTTGCAAAAGTCCCTGAATCTTTAATTTGACGAGGGCTTAATTTGTGCTGATAAAAGGTAAAATTCTACCAACTGGGGACATCAAACTTCCTTTGCTTTCAAGACGTCTGAAGAGTGAATCTCATGATTACAGGGAAAGTTTGTTGCAGTTTCTCTTTTGATCAAATTGACAACCAGTGAGCATTACCCAAAACAGTCTCAGTTCCTGCTGATTTTACTTCCTATTCTGAAGAAGTTTCCTTTTGTGAAGAAGTTTTTCTCTTTGTCATCCTGCCTGTCTTCTAGACGAGAGGAACTAAGGGTCTATCGCTACTGATATTATCCTGTGATGGTATGAAAATAATTGCTTACGTGGTTGCTATTGCTGAGATAAATTCTAGGTACTTAGCATCCTTATTCTAGATTCAAAAGCTGTTCTGATCATTTCACATTTTCCCCCAGATATGCCTCTTCTATAAAATGGCCTTCCTTCTCTATATCTGCTCATTAAGACTAAAAGGAAGAACCACCATTTAATAGAGACACTTTAAAAATCAAACCGAAAACATCATTTCGAAGACTGTTTTCTGGTAATTTACCTATTGCAGGATTTACCTTCAATGAATGATTGCATATGTGCCAAGTGTCTTGCTTATAATAAAGTTAAATAGGGATGCTAATCAATTTCCACAGCAACAGAGAAGATCTAATGTGCAGATTTCTCTAATGAACAACAAGAGGCCAATTACATGGACAAGAGTATAGTTAGTTGGTTTCTTCAACTGAAACGCTTATGCTAAAGTGGGAATTGCAGAGTTATTAAAGATTTACCAATCCAAAAATGAGGACAATCTTTCAGGAGGACATGTTGCCAATGAGAAGCCTCAATAATATTGAAATAACAGATTTTATACATGTATTTGCACGGTCCAAATGGTGTTCCAAAACGCAGAGAATTTTAACTTAATTTTTAGATGAAGGCAAGTAGAGATGGCTAGATTCTCAAGCAATTCTATCGAAGACCAGTATTAAACATTGTTTATTTTTTTTTCAAAATGTCTAGATCAGTCTTACTGAAGAAGGCAATTTAAATTATATCTTTGTAATTAACCTTTTTTCAACTTGGGGATAGATGCACTTATACTGAAAAGCAAGATAAATATTCAAAGAAATAAATCCGTTTAAGACTCTCGTAATTATACAGCAGACTAAAGTTACTATGATTATAATTATATACAAAGTGGGTGTTTGAGAATTTAGCATCCAGAGATATTTTCATAAAAATAATTAAGGGTTGTAGCTGAACCACATTACAATTGATACTGTGTGAATCTTCAGCGTGCAGAATTTAATAACATTAAGCTTTTCCTTTATAGAGTGATCTTAAGTATTTTAAGATTGCCATCATTTTTATTAGCCTTATTGACCCTGTCTGTTTTCCTAATCCATTGTCAAAGTGTATTAAAGATAACAACCTCCATGAAACATATTTTGCATCTTGGCAACTGATTACTGGGTAACTGGATAATTTATGTATTTAGAACTGTGTCTTGACAACTATTTGGGGTTTCTTTGAAGGCCCCCTATAGCCTTGAGAACTTGCTACGGCTGTATACAAAGAGTAATAATAAAATACCTGCATATAACCACACAGCAGATCTCAACTCTACCTCGCCGAAGAGCCACTTGTGACAAGTTGATGCATGGGGTTTTCAAAGTGCAGCTTTGCGGGCTCAGGGATTTATTTTGCTTTATGATATCTCAGAAGAATTCCATAGCTACCATGAGCTAACCACACACCTTGTGAGGAATGGGATGGAAGTGCAGAGGAAGCACACCACAGAAAACCCAGGGAGGAACTAGATCACAACAGGCCAGGAAGGAGAACCGTGGCTGCTGCAGACACTTTCCATTCAAAAGTCAAAGACATCCGCCTGCTTACCTGTCTGACCCAGCATGCCTCAGCCACACATGCAAATTGTTATCATTATTGTTTTATTCACGAAACATATTTTTAAATTAAAGGAGTCATTACCAAAAATAAGCACCCTCGGTGACATTTTTGCATGCAGAGCATCGGAACATTCACATTTAGGTCGTCAGAAAACAGAGCCAAGGAGTTGCATTCAATGTGGAAACATACACTTTTCTTTTTTCAAGGCAACGGTACAAAAATAGCTATGGCTTGCCGTTTCAGGAACCAACTCAACTGTTAAGCCTGGGGACCCCCAACACCCTCACCCCACCCAACCATTCCAACTTCTGCCTTTCTCCAACACACCTCTGCCCTTCTGCTGCCAGTCTTAACATGTGGTGTGCGTTACAAATACAAGATGCCTTATGTTCGTAGGATTGGACACTGGCTGTTGCCAAAAAGAATGAGTCTCCTCATGAATGCCAGATACACTTCCCCATTTCTTTATTTTGAATTTAAAAATGCAATGGAGAGAATGCTTGACTTAGTCTAAAAAGTTGTAAAAAGGGAAATCAGGGGCTTGGAATTGAGGCAAGCCTGTAGGATCATCTTGTTTTTCTTCCTATGAGTTAGATGGAAACATGGTCTTGCATGGAACACCGTGAGAAGGTTGTACAGGGGGTGTGTGTGTGTCTGTGTGTATGCAAGGTGTGTTGTCACAGGAATCAAGATATCTGAACAAGGACAAAACATAACGTTTTCTGTGTGTCTTAGCAGAGAGGGGGAGTGGTTTAGAAGGAACTGGTCTGAAGCGTTTGCCCTGTCTATATGGCCTTGTGTTCACCTTCACTACGGGACCTCACTTTCGGGGGGGCTGCCTCCCCAGCATTCATGCATTTCCATCAAGACCGGACGAGAATCTCCTTTCCCACCACCTAAGTTAATTTCCAAGTAGTTGTCAAGCAGGAGAAGGAAGGCCCTTACCTGTCACTGTAGGCGGCAGCGGTGGCAGGGGTCGGCTGGGCGTAGCGATATGCAGCATATCCACCCTGCAACCCAAGGAGAGAGGTGACTTAGGGATGCAGCCCAGCCCGGCCCTGGGGCACCCAATGGCGAGACCACACCAGAACAGCAGTGACCCAAGTCTACAGATCTAAAGTTAAGGTTAATGAAAGCTTAGTACCGGAGTGAAAGTACAAAACACACTGAAGAAAGACGGGGTGGAACACCGCCCCAGCCGATGTTAAAGGTTAGAGGTCATAGCACATCCCAAGGGGAGGGAACCCAGACGCCTTTTGACGGAGACGTACCTACATGTTAATGTGATTGGCATGGGGGTGGGGAGGATCAAAGGGTATTATTTAAACAGTTTTTATACTTTGCTGAACTTTCCAGATTTTCAAAATTGATTTTGCTTTACCTTTATTTATTAGATATTAACTTAATTTTATTCATGTCATCCTTGGTTATTTCCTTATAAAATAAAAAAAAAAATCAAGTGAACACTCTCCTGTCTTATTTTTATATTTATTAAAAAATCAGATAACCCCTTAATTGAAAGTTTATCAGTAATCTCTTACCTATGCCGTCGTTTTTAACCACTAGTGTTATGAAGAAGTCTTTAGCTTTCTAAATGTTACCTAATTATTACAAAAATGAATGGTGCACATTTCTTAAAAATTCTTCTTGGCTGAAGATAACGCACAGCTCTGTATCGCACTGGTTCAGATGGGGAATTTGTTTGGTGTGGAAAATACAATAAAGTCTTTTAATTCGTAAATAAAATCATTAAGAGAGAAAAAAAATCCGAAAAGAAAAATAATTAACATCTAGTTGCATGTACCAGTAATTGCAATTGTTCGATTAAGCAAAGAGGACAAGCAAATGGGCATATTCAAAAGGAATTGTGTTCAGTGGGGCATTGATTATCAAACTGTGAAAATAACAGAGCTCCTTGCTCAACGGACCATAGCGATACATCAGCTGCTGTGGAATGATCTCAGCACAATGAACAAACAGGATCCAGTTTCCACCGATAACACAGGACTGTTTGAGTTCTAATTAGAATACACAGTCTCACGGTCCTCTGAGGGAAGGATTCTCACCATCACCATAAAGGGGCAACTCATTACAGAACTGCATGTCGGAAGGTACCACCAGCAAAATCACGAGTTGCATTTGGCCTCATCAATGGTGGAAACTAAGCAGTAGGATAGGAAACAGGTAAAGCAGGAAAACTGCAATAAACATTTTTCAAAATACAGGTAGAGGGTCTTCATAATTTATCTCTACTTCCTTCTAGTCTCAGCTAACTTTCAGAGTCAATCTGCTACGAGTTGCAGATAGTCACCAATGATTTGGTGCCAGTTTTTTTTTTTTTTTTTTAAGCCTCTTTTGAAAAACAATGTGGAAGTTAAAAAAAGAAAAAAGAGGTCTTAACCAGTTACCACTTGGTGTTCTAAACTCCATGTTCTCCAGTTACGGATGGGGAAACTTGTTAAATGTGCTGAGTGAGGAGTTGTAAAACCAAAGAAAGCAGTTGTCGTACTAGCTCTTAGTTCAACAAACAGAAAGATGGACAGAGAGAGACTGGGTCGCCGGGTTGCTGGAGCCATTCTTTGATTCTGCTTGTCCATCTCCTTGGCTTTCCTGACGCATACAGGAAGATACAAGTGTGCACATTAAACTTAATGAGGTAGGGAGGGGCCAGAATGGCTAGCTGATCGGTAGGAGGCATCAGCTGCAACTGGCTGAAAGCTTTGAGAGAGAGAAAAGAGGTGTGTGTTTTTCTTTTTCAGAACAACAAAAAACGTATTAGCAGCAAGTGCCATGTGAGTCTTGACTTGGTGACTCAGAATTTGGTCCCAGCAAAGCTTTCTAGCAACGTCCTAATTTGCACATCCTCTGGGTTTGAGCTCTGCTTATCTCCCCCACCTTCTTGCAGTAGTTTCAGTCAAAGAAAGAAGGTAGCAAGTTTGAGAAATCAGAAGAATTTCTTGCTGCATTGCAAACAGAAAACAACTAAAATGAACCTCACTGGCTACTAGGTCGATATTTATGGTAGGAACATCAAATGCAGGTGTGTACACGGGGGATCTCTCTGCCCAACACATGTGGTCATCCCTGAAGGTTTGGGAATGACCTCCACTCCACATATTTGCATATGAATTGACCGTTTAGAGAAAAATAACTGTGTATTTCTATATAAGACAGGCACGCGTGGTCAATGCCTTTGTTATTTAGGAATTTGTGTAAAAGTATTCCCAATTCAAGAGTATCCATATCACAGTTTTCTAAAGTCTCTGCAGCCAGTGGGGACACTGCTCAACACAGTAGCCACTTGTCATAAGTGGCTACTATTGAACCCTTGAAATGTGGTTAGTGCAACAAATTGAATTTGTAATTTACTTATGTTTAGTTCACTTGAATTTAAATGTAAGTAGCCACATGGGGCTGGTGGCTACAGCATCAGACAGTAAAAATCTAAGTGGTCCTTGACACTCCTATTTATAACTGGGGGAAAAAGACTAGATGGCTTCCTACCTCCAGCCCTATCGGTTGCATTGTCTTCCCTTGCTATTTTCCTTCTGTGTGAAATCCACAACAGGGAAATAACGGAGCTGTGTATTAATGCAGTGTATGTGTGCACACGCTGTAAAACACAAATTGCTTTAATTGGTTTTTCTAACAGGTGACTCCAATCAATTGGATTGCTCCATATTTCACAGCTTTCTGGCTACAGCCAGAACTTCCGCAAGAAAAAGGATCACTCACTTTCACTTGCTGTCCCCAGACCGTGTTCATGTTGAACCTGGTCCTCCTACACCTTATGAAAAATATGCATCATTGACAATTAGATTTTTCCCACTATGAAACCAAAGGAAAAAGGGATGGCAAGCACAGCATAATTCTACACTCCCTCTCTGTAAAACATAATCATTCTATTCATGCTGGGCAGCAAAATATCAATGTGGCTTTGTATAAAAATAAATTTTAAATGGCCATTATGGATGCCCCCCACCTCTTGCCACTACTAGCAAACACCAAATGCGGCCATCAAAGATGCCCTAGAAGTTTCCAGCAAGACCTCTGGAGGTCCCTTGGGGTAGTTACTTCTTAAGGACACCCAATGATGCTCCAATAAAGTGTTTTCAAAGTTGTGCTTGGGGGGCTTTTAGCAGTGGCAAGGAAAGGGAAGTTTCCATGACCAAATAGGTTTGGGAGAAGCTGAGTTAAACAACATAAAACTGGTGACTTCATTTGTGGGGCTTCTTAAAACAACAATATTGATGAACGCTGTGGATCTCCGAGGCATCTCAAAGTCATTTGGCAATAGAAATTAAAGTCCTCACTTTAGAGCATACTTTTGGAAAACGATGTTCTAGTAGCCAAATTGTGAATTAGGAGAAGCGAAAGCTTTGTGCGCTGGCGGGGACACAGGCACGGGTGGGGCTGGAATACGTATGCGTGTGTCTCCCTCCAGCTCGAGGGCAGACGAAAGTAGCAACGGGCTTCACCCCAGAGAGAAGCTTCCTCCTTTCTGAGAATATCCAAGGGTCTGGTCTCACTTTGTGCAAAACATTTGTATTGGTATACATATAACTCAGATTTTATTTACTATAAACAACATTTACAAGAACATTTGCAAAATGAAAACTGTAAATATAAACCATGACACTGTAATTTAGCTGTGTTTATACATCCAGCTATTTTTGAAGGATGGCAATACACGTCCAGTTTTCTCGAAATGTGACAATCAAAGTTGATCTCAGGAATTTTAACTATTCTTCTGTCTCCTAGGTCAAAATATTCCCTTTTCATATTCAGTTTTTAATTGAATCTTTTATTCGACAATTTTAGTGTTGGTAATAGACCCAATTTAGCCAGGTAGCTAAACTCCAACAAATGTGTTTTCCTTCCTACAAATTCATTCATTTGGGGGTTGCTTCAACAGTGAGAAAGTGGGTTTGAAAGCTGTAGCAATAGGTGCAAAATAAATTTCTGACCAGCTACAATAAAATCTGGGAGGGTTACGTTAGCTATGCTGACCTTCAAAGCTGGATATATAAGAGGTTTGGATTTAACCATTCCAGTTGACTCCAGGAAGCTACTAAAAAATCGCCCAGACAATTGGTTCAATGAGAACCTTTAATTCTTTTCACTGAATTTATATGGATTGAGTCCAGACACATTTTAAGTCAAGAAACACACATCCATGCTAGACTTCCCTTTTGATACACCTACAACCTAACCACGCTCACGGCTGTGGCCAACGTCAGTCATGGACACAGCCGTGATATTTGGAAGGAACCGCCCCAGGCCTCCAATCAGTGGCCACACCAGAATGTATGGGAATGACCACCTCTATCCTAGAAGATTTTATAGCAAAACTGGAAAATTCAGTGAAGTCTTTCTCCCTTCTAGGTTAGAGAGCATTTCCCTTCCCCAGAATTATCTTGTTAGTAAGGATTCCGTAGCAAACCCATAACCACAGTGATGTGTTTTTCCACCAGTCGGGATTTCATACCTGCAGCAACTTATTGCCATACACAGGCTCTTGATACACTACTCTATAAGGAAACAGAAATGTCATCTTTTCAATGCAAAAATGAAATAAATAAAAGAAAACGCATAAGTCAGACAGGAATTCCAAAGCCATTCATTTACAAGTTTGCTTCTTTTACTTCACTGAGACTTGGGGAGTGACCCACCAAACCTAAAGGGGGACCCGTCATTGCCAAGCACTTTCAGTTGGAAATCTTGAAACAAAGGCAGAGACGGGGATCGAATTACACTAATTTTATCGGTGTTACAACTTGCGTTTATTTTTAAAGAAGTAAAAAGGATAATTTCATGGCTTCTTACCTTTCAAACAGTATTCCAACAATTATTTCGATTTCGTCTCTTTGTCTCATGATTGGAATTCTCTGGAATGCCTGAGGATTTAACTTGGACGCCTAATTACTAAGGTAGCTAAGACAACAAACAGCACAGTGGCGACCACAACTGCATGGACACCTTTACTTGTGAAATTAATCTCAAGTAACAGCCCAGAGTGCAACATTGCATTTCATGAATTCATGAATTACACCGAAGCTACCGAAGCTAATTTTACTATATAAACTATAAAACCTATTTGTGGGCCGGGCACGGTGGCTCACACCTGTAATCCTAGCACTCCGGGAGGCCGAGGCAGGCGGATCACTCAAGGTCAGGAGTTTGAAACCAGCCTGAGCAAGAGCGAGACCCCGTCTCTACTAAAAATAGAAAGAAATTAATTGGACACCTAACAATATATAGAAAATATTAGCCGGGCATGGTGGCGCATGCCTGTAGTCCCAGCTACTTGGGAGGCTGAGGCAGGAGGATCGCTTGAGCCCAGGAGTCTGAGGTTGCTGTGAGCTAGGCTGACGCCATGGCACTCACTCTAGCCCGGGCAACAGAGTGAGACTCTGTCTCAAAAAAAAAAAAAAAAAAAACCTATTTGTGCTTGTGTGTGTAAAAACTACTGTTCATATACATGTCATTAACATGATATCATTCCAATCTAACATGGACAAAAACCTCAGTAGAACCCTTGCAATTTTCGGGGAGACTGGGAAGCCATTTTAGGGTGTTAGAATTAATACTATTTGTGGGTGAGGCTAATCTTCCATCTCAGTGGTCCGAGTCAGAAGTACAATTCCCCAGTTCCAGGGCACATATTGAGGTGGCTGAACATTTAAAGGAAAGTGGTAACCTGGTACATATACGTAAATTTTCATATGTAGTCTGGCTTTCTTGCCCAATTTAGTTCTAATTAACCCCTTTTTTTTAAGTTAAAATCTATGCTTGTGGAGCTATGGCTGTCCAAGTTCTTTATTCTCTCTCTCTTTCTCTCTCTCTCCTTCTAGTTCATTGTTTATCTGAAAGTTTCAAGCACAGACATTACTCTCCAGTGGCCCGACCATCCCGTCATTCTGTATTCTCTCCCTTCTCATTCTCCTCCTTTCCTTTCTTTCACTGTATTTCTCAGATGTCGCCGCATGAGGATGACAGCTGTAGTCTGCGGGTTCAGTGCTTACGTGTTGAACTCTACAGTCGAACCACGTGGGCTCAAGCCCCAGTGTCAGGGAAGATTTCTGGGCAAATTATTTCATCTCTTTTCTGAAAAAAAAGAATTTCCCCTCCCCACCCCCAAAAAAATGGAGGTAATAAGATTCCTCCGTGACGGGGCGGTGGTGAGGACAGAGGAGCCGACACAGTCAGAAAGCTGAGCGCCTCGTCCCATGGAGCACACATGGCAGACATCTGGCTTACGGGTGGACTGCTCCGCCCCGTGATGACTGGGGACGGGAGGCCTCGCACGCAGCCCTAGCAGGGCCCCAGCAATAAAGACTCAGGGTTCTATTTGGAGGATTCCTACTTTCCAGCTTTCCATGTTGTCCCCAAAGCTACTGACACTTCTCATTCCTGAGCTCAACCATCGGCGAAACGAGGACACCTCTTTGTTTTAAAATACAGGGGTGGCAGAGTGACGTGAATTCAGAAATAATTGTGTTTAGCCGCGGTGTCAACCAGAAACTTGTTATACAGAATTCAGGAGTGGTGCAAAATGCACTGGAACCTCAGAACGTATTTGTTAGGCGGCCCTCATGATTTGCCTCTGTTAGGAAGCTTAGGGCATTCCTAATAAAAAAGGAACATGGTTAACATTTATATTCTCTCTCTCTCTCTCCCCCCCTTCATTCCCTTCTTCTCATTGTCCAGAACACCCCACTTTCTCACTTCAGTTTCTACCAATAATTTGTTAATTCTTTTTCATAGTCTTACTATAATTTCCTTCTGTCCCTCTTTTTATTTCCCACAGTTATCTTTTGATCAAATGCCACATTGTTTGCTCTCTGAGAGGGTCAACCGACAGGTGTCTTGTGCAGCTCACAACACTTACTTTTGGCTCCTTGGTCACTTTCTGGCCTCGTGAAATCTATAGCTTCACCCCTAAGTATAACAGACGGATTTGTATGTCAAGGAAACTTGGTCCTTCTAAGGCAACCCTCTACCATTATTAATTTAATTATTTTCTTTAACTTGACCCACTTTTTCATTAAAATGAATTTATTTGGCCAGGCATGGTGGCTCATGCCTGTAATCCTAGCACTTTGGGAAGCCAAGGTGGGAGGATGGCTTGAGGTTGAGAGTTTGAGACCGGCCTGAGCAATAGTGAGACCTAATCTCTATTAAAAAAATAGAAAATTCAGCTGTGTGTGGTGGCATGCACCTGTAGTTTCAGCTACTGGGGAGGCTGAGGTAGGAGGTTTGCTTGAGCCTGGAGGCTGCAGTGAGCTATTATGGTGCCACTGCACTCTAGCCTAGTAGGGATGAGACACCCCTACTCACTTCATATAAACCTCACCCAGATGTTAATACTTTTAGGGGCTGCACGTCTGGGCCCAATGGGCTTGGCCCAAATAAGATGAATCTGGGAAATGAAAGTGCCTTAAGGGACTAAAAGCACAAAGGGATACTTTAGTGGCTTTATTCCCCGAACAGAATTTCTCTTTCCACTGTAGTCTAGATGGTGGTAAATTCCCTTCTCCTAACTGTCTTTTTGCTCTGTGTGCCTGGCTGTGCGGGTTTCATGATACAGCCTCACACCCCAATCAATACAGACGCACACTCTATTAGTTCCTTTAAACTAGTCCATTCTTTCCCTTTCTTGCGGCATCCCCGCTGCCCCTGCTTTCAGGCACCTTTGACTTCCCGCTATACAAGATTCTATGAGGCTAGGAAAAAACACTCATTTGAAATATGCATAGGAGACCACAAATTCAGGCTTGCATTTGTTATGGCTACTTTACAAATGAAGTAACTGAGGCCCAGAGAGGCAGACACTCAGTAAATGACAGCTAAACCATGATATTTCATTTTCAAGTAGGCTCAGGAACACCCACATATCTTCCCCCTTGGGTGGGTACTGATGGAGATAGTTTTCTTTTTGGTGGACTTTTTTTTTTTAAAGTCTCCATTCCTTGTCTATTCCCCTCCCTTTCCAAAGTCTATGTTTCTTTTTTTTTTAAAAGCCCTAAATTCAAGTAATCTAACTAGAGCCCTAGTTCCTGCCGTTGCATCATCTACCCACAGGCTGCAAGGAGGTGGAGGGCGTGGACTCAAGTTTGGGCTCATCAGGCATCCGAGGAACAGGTGTGCTTCAAACTGTCTGGCCCCAGCCTGCCCCAGAATGTAACATCCGAAAGTCTGGATACAGAGGATGTGGGAAGGAGCAGCTTAAGCTCCACAAAAAAAAAAAAAAAAAAAAAAAAAAGGGAAATTGGTTATTTGCTGGGTCAATAAAGGACATGTAGGTTGTTTACTCATTCTATTATGGGAAAAAACCTAACTCACAGATTATAGTACATATACTTGATACAGTAATAACAAAAGTCAACTAAGTCCATCGCTGATAGTGACACTATGTCTCAAAATTGCAATGATTTGTAATTCAAAAGGAATAAAATTAAATGTCCAGTGTCTTCCTGATTTTCAAGTAAATGGCATCAATTTGATCAGAAATAGGGTTTTATTTTTGTTATCTAGTCTATAAAACAAAAAAAAATATGACTTCACTGATGTATTCGAGGTCTTTCAAAACAAAAAAAAAATATTTGGTTTAGAAAATACTTCTGATACTCCCCACTTTTTTTATTCCAATCATTTTCCTAACACTGACGCTCATATCAGAATGTGGGAGAATGACAACCTTTAAGATCGACATAGCTGAGTTTAATTATGATCCCCATCATAAGAAATATCCTACTCTTTTCTAAACATAAAAAAGTTTAATAAAGTGGTACCACTTGGCAAATCATTCTACATCAGGTAATTGTTTTGGGAAAGCAGGGGGAACAAAAAGGTTAAAGAAAATGAGGGCTTAATGCTCAAATTGACATACATTTTGTTAAGAGAACTAGATGTTTCTTGCTAAAATCATCATGTCCAGAGAAAGAGATAGAGTCTTCCTAGAGTTGTTGTGATAAATAAATATTTATAAGGAAAACATCAAAAACATCAGCCATGAAAGTATCTTTTAACCCTTTGCACCTGGTAACTATAGCTGTTATCCCAAATATTATCCTGAAAACACAAAGACCATATGGAGAACTTTAGAGACAACTTCTTTTGGGGGTGGGATGAGGTTTTTAATTGGCATGAGAGAAATGCCAGCTTTTTTGACGGGATTGCATTTATTCTGAACTTGATCAAGGAGATAATTCTACTCAACTACACAGCAAATGGGTATCTCTGAAGCGGTCATGACCCCTGTAAGATAAACCACTGGATCCTTTCCTACAGACTAGGAAGAGAAAATCGACCACACCCAGTAGAGAGATTAGCAGCAAACTTGTAAAAAGAATGACTCCGGGAGGGAACAAGGACAGCATGCACGTTAATGAATACTTACATAAATGTCTGCACCATAAAATCCATCCTGGTAAACAACACTGCAAGGGTGCACACACAAAGAGAAACATCCATATTAGTGCATTTCCCCATGCAGACACACCAACCCCTGCACTGGCGAGGTTAGTCTGGTCACAAGATCCAAAACACAGGAACCGAGGGGCGTTTTCACACTGATTAAGGAGGTTGGAGACAACAGCAGTCGGTCAAACTGAGAAAATTAGGCCGGGGTCGGGTGTCGGCCCAGTCTCAGGACTTGCTGGGTACCGAACTTCCCGCCCTCTCCGGAAGGAGTGCGGAAATGCACAACTTGAAAATGCAAAGAGGGTGAGATTTACAGACGTGAGCTTCTTGCAGGGTCAGAGTTTGCAGTCAAACCACGTAGCTCCCCCAACCCCCGAGAGAAACAACAAAACATTTGTTTCAGGATATGACTGTAAGGGTAGAGACACAGACTGTAGCGTTTTCAACATGGGTTATAGCTGAAAGGCCCTGGGGAGCTGGGCATCCCAAACACTTTCGAAAGTTTTCATGTGTATTCTTTCACACCGTAGTATTATTTGGTAATTTCATGTGCCACTCTTATTGTAAATATAGGAGACTATCTCTGCATGGGTGCAAGAGCACGTGTATATATATGTGTGTGTGTGAGAATATATTAACATATGCATGTTTGTGCTTTGTGTGCATAGGTGTATGTGTGCAAATGTATGGTGTGCATATGTGTAATATGCACAGGTATATAGGAATGCATGTATTTGTGCTTGTATATATCACACATGTGTATAAACGTATGTATGTGCATGTGTGGGAGAATGTATATATGTGTATCAGTATATTTGCATGTGTGTACAGTCACATAAATTACATCCAGACTAAGCAAAGCCCCACATGACAACTGAACAAGCCCAATTCCTAGCAGCTCTCTGATCACCACCTAACAGTCAGCATCACAGAAGGAAGACACTACCAAGGGCAGGGGATGATCCTGGACTTCTCCAGAAGTTTCTTGGTATACCTTGAGTACAACAACTGGGAAAAGCAGCTCTTAGCTATGGAATCATGGGAAAACGATGTAAATTTTCTAAGCATTAAGACAAGTTTAATGAGGAACAGGCTTTTGTATCACAGGCTATCTTGAATATAAACATCTGTGTCTCCAAACGCGTGTTTTTTGAAGGATAGTAATTGTTATTGATAATCTTCCTGGATGTCTTCCCGTGAAGTTTCTAGATGATTTATGATTCTGGCAAAGGACTAATGAGCCCCACCATTGAATGAAGCTGGGTTCTAACAGAAGCACAATCCTGATTAGCAAAGGACTCCAGCGGGTTTCAGCAGCAGAGTGAACCCACACAGAAGCGAAGCATATTGAGCCAAGGAAGGCACTTTACAACACATACACACGCACGCACACACACACACACACACACACACACACGGTGGTGACACTGGTTTGCTGGAGAACACGGTAGCGTGCTTCTCAGAGTTGTTTTGGAGTTGGTTGACTATACCCCAAGTGCCATTATCCTTAAAAACGTGGCAGGGATTTCACACGCTAAGGAGGTTGGTAGGAACAGCTCTCAGCTGCTGCTCATTTTTGATCCAGGAGGGCTACAGTTCACGAGAGCACTTGTCAAGCAGCGTAAAACCGTAATCCAAGACACTGAGGTGTGCGGCGTCCTGAGCTATGCTTTGAATTCTCTTTCAACATTTCTGACATAAAGAGATAACCATGATACAGTGCCTGTTGGGGTCCGAAGGCAGGGTCAACCTCTGCCTACAGGACTTGGAACAGATCTGATAAAGCACAGGCAAGCAACAAATGTGTAGTTTGGACCCCAGACTGTAGGACTGATCATTCAGCTGTATCAGAACAGCCTCTGCCCCATTTTTTCTCATGCTGTCATGCCTGTGCACATGCTATTTATTGCACTGCAAAAGCCTTTTCTTCCAATATCCCCAAAAGCGGAGAGATGAGCATTCAACAGCTAAGTTAGATGGGAAACACACAGGCATCCTCATCAAACTGCAGCCTCCCCCAGCCAACAGCTGGGTGTCTGGGACAAGTTACTGAGGTGTCTGAGCTTCACTGACTCACTTGTAAAATGGTAAGAGGTTAGTAAGTGCCCGCCTCCAGGGAGGATTATAGTAATACAATCCTTGCAAAGGGAAGAGCCACATCCTTAGCACTATAGCTCTGACTAAATGTCACCATCTCTGTGACCCAGTGTCCATCTGTAGCTGAGTTGGTTGCTCCACTTAAGAACCCCAGTATGACTTTTTCAGACCCTTACCTGGGCCACTCCTCAATTTCTGCTTCATACTATAGGCATTTGCATTTGTGGCTCATTTCACCTTGAAAGGTGCACCCAATGGCTTAGCCAACATTCTGTCTCAATGCCCGACACATTACTTTGTCCCTAGAAGATGTACAACAATGATCTGTTGAGTGAATGAGGCCCATATTTTGAAGGTGAGGTTTTAGAAGGTGGCAAAAGATGACACAGAGTCCCTTTTTTAAAATTAACTCCAGGTAGAATTTGATAACCAGTAATGGGTCAGGAGGAGGGACCCTGAAGTCTCAGGCTTGTCTCTGATTTGGTTATTGAACATCGGACCGAGATTCAAAAACTAGAACCTGAATTAGGAGACCAGGGCAAGAGACTAGGCAGAAAGGGTTCCAAGAGTAAACAAAATATTAATATCTTTCACCACATATTTATGTATACATTTAAATGGGAAACAATGCCTTTTTCTAAATATTTGTAGGGTAGGACCTCATCTGTTTCTGCTCCTCTGAGAATAAATAGTCGAGCCCAGGCCTTGGGGCAGGGTCTTCCAGTGGCACGTGATTGGGGTGGGGACCAGGAGTGGAGCTTCCTGATGTGGCTGGAGCTGAGCTTAGGCCGGGAAACTGGTCCCTTCTTTCCCTAAGACGGGTTATTATGCACCATGGCCCACCTGCACCAGCTACACCCAGGAGGGAGAAAGGAACTGGCCCTGATGCTCACCCGCGGGAAGTCTTTGCTCAGCAGGGTAACCTAGCTGCCCTGCTCTACCCTCCCACCGTGGGCCGTGGAAAAGTCATTTTGGAAACTATGACACCCCACATTCAAGAGACATCCAACTGAAGAGAAGCTGTGATCTAGCTTCCTCATTTTGATAAGCTCCAACAAACTGACTGACAAGGACTATTTCTCCACGGTTGAAAGGTTGACTATCCCCCTATGCCATGGCATGCAGAGCAGGGAAAGCAACCTCTTCCCGCCCCCACTAAACCTGCTCTTGCAGGAGTTTACAGGGTGCACAGCCACAAAGCTATGCACAGAAATGTAAGATCACAGCTGGGACAGGTGCCGCAGAAGAGAGGAACAGGCACCGTGGGTGTGTCATGGGAGGAGGCACAGCCGGCATCAGAGAGCAGCCAGGCTGAGTGAACAGCACAGAAATCTCAAAGCCTTAGCGGGATAGAGAGGAAGGAAGCACACACCAGGCAAAGGGACAGCCAGTGAAAGGCCAGGTGGCTGGAAGGTGCCTGGCTTCCGGGAGGGCCTGGAGAAAGGGCATAATTTCTAGCATTAGGGCTTCAGAAGCCTCCAAGGAGAAAGGAAGAATTCTAGCTGCTATTATAAACCCCATCATGAAGGGACTGCTTTTTTCAATGCATGCATGCATGTTTTGGAGAGAAATGAAGGGGAGGGCGAGTGATCTACCTTTGCCGTATCTCTTAAAAAAAGGAGGAACCAATACGGTTGTCCTCATCGGCAGTGTGAAATGAAGCCACTTAATAGGTTTCCAGTTTTACCAGAATGCTGTTTTTCTCCCAAGTTAGTAGTAATAGCACAAGCACCATGACTACTGCTATTGCTCACGTGTATAGAGAAATGAGTGTGGATTAGTCCCAAATCTAAACACTCTGTGCTCATTATCCCATTGAATCCCTACAATACCCCTGTGAGATGGGTAATATTATCATCGCCTCTTTAAACACGTAGAAACAGAAATGAAGAGTGCTAGGTACTGACCTAGCTGGGAAGCTAGCCCAGGCAGTCTGGCTCCACAGCTCCAACTCTTAACTGCTACAGAAGGCGCAATGGTGGTCAAACTCTAGTGTGCGTCAGAATCACCTGAAGGACCTGTTGAACTGGCCCATGCCCAGCCCAGAGGGTCTGATTCAACCGAAATGGATGGAGTGTCTAAGAATTTGCATTTCTAACAAATAACAGGTGATACTGATGCTGCCGGTCCAATGACTAAGAGAATCATTGCTCTATGGAACACCACCTTCCAAGTGTTATTTCACTTTCTTTACATTTGAGACAAAACTGGAGGCGAGCCTCCTAGGTCCTATTCTAAAGGAGGAGCTGGATATAGGGAAGCTCTTAACACAAAGTCTCTTGCTAGTTTCCAAGAATGTATCCAAATACTTTTAAAGCCTCATGAAACACCTGCACTTAAAATATCAAATACGTAGGGAAAGGACAGGGGTCCCTATCTGGGACACAGCTATAGATCAATTAACCACAGCCCAGTCACAAGAGAAGGGAGTTGCCATCATGCATTGAACAGGTGCAGCCCTATTTTAATGCAGAGATGGTCTGTCTAGCCAGGCAAAGGTAATTGTATTGCTTGTCAATCACTTCGGGACTGCAGTATGCTTTTTGCAAGAACGTAATGCAAATGCACATCTCATTTTCTTAGGAAAGTAATAGCAGTAGTTAAATATTTGGATGAATGCAAAGGAGAATGATTGCACTATAGCAAATTAGTGTACTTTTAAAAGAAAGGAAAGAAAGTATAGAATGCTCCAAACTATACAATCTGTTTGGGTAATTAACATACACCAGCCACAAATACATTCTTGTAGAAAAGGCTATTTAAAACTGCTCTACCCTGCTGCCCCTTCCAATTGGAAATAAATTAAACTTTTTAATGCATTCAAACAGAGCTGCTTTTGAATGGATATCAGATAGGTTTATGAACTCACTGGCATTTGTATAGAATTGTGTGTGCATGCTTGCACACAGATTTTTTTAAGCGAAACACACATTTTTAATCAGATTATCAAAGGCATCTGTGAAATCCCACTCCCACTTCTCCCAAAAAAGCCTTAGGGACCACTGATTTATAGTGTTTGTCTATAAATTCACTCAATTAAGAGGCGTTTTTTTAAAGTTACATTTTTAAATTGGCTAAGAAATTGAATAAGAAATCACACCAGAAAAAAAAAAAATAAAAGCTAGAGAGCATTCTGGAACATATTCTGAAAATGGGTAGATGGCTTTAATTCCTAGTGTTTCTATCAAATGAAAAATTTCCTAAGCATCAGATAATACAGGTTGGAGATTAGACATTTAGAAGATAAAATCAGAAACCAGATTTACATACAAAAAGACATAGCCACACAGTCCTGGACACTGGTGTCAGAGCCTTTTTAAGGACCTAAGCTGAGAACATTCCCAAAGGATTTATTTGTGGGTTTTATTCTCGCACTGGCCAACGTGAAGGAGTTTTCTCCTGGGATACTATCATATTTTTCCTATACCCAAAAAAAGCACAGAGTCTTCTCAAAATATTTCTCAAGATAACTCTGGGAAACTGTACACAGAGGTGTCATAGTTAATTACCTGAGAAAGTGCAAAATATCTTGCTCAAAGATACCCAGAGAACCAAGACCAAAATCCTATAGCTGATGCTGGATGGGTAGGCTTAGAATGATAATTTTTTAAAAAAAATCTCCTATGGTGCTGCCCACTCCTTGCAATATGCATAGCACATAGTAGGCACTTGATGAGTAGCTGTTTAGTAACTAACTAAGAATAAGAACTTGGTGATGCCAACCTCATGGATCTCTTCTGGGAAGAGATCGGGATTTGGCTGCTGTTTTGTAGCAGATGTTGTACTAAGTCTGGTGGGTGTGTCTCCAATGCTTCTACCTGTCATCATGATCCACAGGTATCAGCCTGCTGGTTCCAGCTCCCTGGAATGATATTACCCAATGGGTAATTCCTCCCAAACCTGAGTCATAGGAAGATAGCCCGGACATTGTGTCTTCCCTATCAAAATTGACTCCTGGATCAAATGCAAGGAGAAATATGGACAACCTCATCCATTTTACTCTTTCTGAGACTGTTCACCAGTTCACATGTATAATCTATATACTCCATAAGCCCACCTCTGTGACTTAGGGGAAATGGAGGTCTGTGAACTGTAGGTACCTCTTCTAGCAAAGAGATAAATTATACATAAAGGGAGAGACACAGGATCTGCCCGTGTACTCACCATAAGCAAAATGGAATGTTGGGAGAGAGAAGAGTATGGGCAGCTGAGAAAAAGTCATTAACTACATCAACCTCAAGAACAGTAGCTACAGTTCACTGAACACATGTCATATGATGGACCTTACTGAGTTATGACCTTGCACAGATCTCCCTATCAACCCTATGGGATCAGGAGCATTCTTCACTCTCCTCTTAAGAAAACTGCATCTATAGAGATTATGCAAGGCTACCCAGGGTAGCACGAGATAGATTAATGGGGTCTTAGCTCCCTCAAAGCCTGTGTCTTTCCATGACTGCAAAAGTCCCATAGACTGTGTAGACACTACTTTCTAACTCATGGCCCAGTCTCATTCAGTGGATGTTGGCAATAAAGAGGGAGTATGCTCGCTCAGTCTAGGGCTTTCTACTTGTTCCTATGCTCCCTCCATGATCCATAACAAAGACCCCACCCAGGAGAAATGATCACGTGCTAATGTTGCAAGAGGTTTCCATTTAGGCATCTGAGAGAACAGATAACAGGGCCTCTTCATAACCTATATTCTTTAGCTGCTTAGAGGGGCTTCAGATAACATCAGGACGTGGAGGGGAAAATCAAGTCAATAAAAGGAAATGGATGATTGTAAGGGCATCCTTAGTGACTCTTCTCATGTGACTGTCCTGATGTTGGATACCTACAAGGCTCACCCAAGGTTCCACAAAGCTATCCTTGGGAGTTCTGCAGAATTTTTTTTTTCAGTCTCCCAGGATGAAAAGAAAATATGGAAGCCACACACGGACCTAGGATACATGACATATATTTTGGTTGATATTTTAGTAGCAACATAGATTCATATTGGATACTTCATGAAGAATAGAGGTTTAGGTTGGCAGTTAGATATGTCTTCAATTAGTGACAAATGGAAAATACGAATAAACTCTTCCTTAATAAATGCAGTTTGCTGGGTGATGTCATAGACAAGATGCGGATCACTGGGTGGGAGGGAAAATCACAAAATGAGATGTTAACATGGCAATTTAGAAAATCGTCGGATTTAGGTGTATCCCATATTTCTTCTCTTTTGAGAAACCCTCTCTAAACACCCAACCTCGGCCAAGGACCGTTCCTTGGTGCTCATACAACACCCACCTTATCATTTATGATGTTTACCGAAATTGTTAGATTATATGTCGCCCCCTGCACAGACCGGCAGAAATTCCTCGGAAGGTGTCTCTGTATCTTTAGGGCACAACGGTACACGAAGCATGACAGGCGTGAGGTGTGGGTCATGGCGTGGAGCTGAACTGGGCTAGAGTAAAGATGTCAGTCAAACATCTTTGCACAGATTTCTCCAGAAATCTTCCTTTAAAGGACTTTGGAGACAAAAGGCTACAGGAAATCCCCACCATCTCTGCACCACCTGAATCTTGATCCTGCCACTTCTTGGGAACAGGAGTGTGTTTTCAACCTCTTTGCTACTTGCTTCCACTCAACTCAAGATCAGGGTCCTCTCTCCTGCAGCCAACCACCTGTTCTCTTCCCATCCCAAAAGAGCTGGCCCCGTGCCATCTCCTGCAGTCCAAGCCAAACAATCCAAAGGAAAAAAAGGAAACCTTTGTTTAAGATGCTAGGTTCAACTTTTTTCATTCATTGCCAATTCACTTTAGGCAGTTTGTAATCCAGTGAAACCACCAGACAATCAGCTGAATTTCCTTCTTTTTGGCTGGCACTTTGCTCTTAGAGATTCTTGCAGAAATGAACACCCTCACCCTCTATCCCCATCCTTCTGGTACTCTTGCTACCTGCTCCCCTGTGTTGGGAATTCTATCCTACTTCTAAGTAGAGATTTAGAATTCCAGCCACAACACTGTCAGCAAGGAGGTATGATCTACCATTATGACCAAAATGATCACGAATATCTCTGGAATATTAAAATTAATTCCCATCCAAAGTTGTTTTACCATTTCGAAATGTCTGTGTCTCTCCCTGGTGAACATGGCATTAGTTTGTTATGCGTGGTTATTCCCAGCAAAGAGCATGTTTGTTGTAAGTTAGCAAATTTCAATTTTACAGCAGGTGTGCTAGTCTGAGATTTTTATAAATTGTTCATCTGAGGATAAGCCATATAATTTTACTTTATTATTTCTGTTCAATATAGTAAGATACTGACGGTCTATATACTGAAAAGCTACAATTACTGTGTACAGAAATAATGATCTTCAGCAAAGTGATGTGTTATAAAAGTACAATTTTGCATTTATAGCTTATGAATCCTGCTTTAATAATTATATGAGTTCAGAGGGTAACTTGGGTTTTTTTTTCCTTCATAACTCATTGTGTGTCCTGGGGAATAACAAATCTATATTTCTGCATTTATAAAATGGGCTCAATTACATAGGGACAGATATAAAGATTTTACCATCAATGCCACGTGGTCCTAGATAAGGGTTAGGATGTGCAGATACACTGGGGAGGGGTAGCAAGGGAGAATTTACAGCCAATTAATCCTTGAAAAAAATATATGTTTAGCTGTTGTTTTGTCCACTAAGAAGCTTTTGACCCAACTTTAATGGCTGCACAAGAAACTCAATGGGCATTATCTTATTATCTTTGCACTTATTTTCCCTTCCTGATGATTGCACCCAGTTTAATTTCTTGGTACTCTTAACTGTTTTATTGAACTTATTTTTGAAATGCTTCAAACGTTCTAGCTTGGCATGGGTGAGATATGAATAAATAATGAAAAAAAAAACAGTGTTCCCCTTTGTCATCATGGTACTAGAGAGGTGATCAGGCTAATTCGGGCTTTCTAAAAGACATACAGGCAAAAGAGCTCTAAAAAATGCATTGAATCCTTTTCAGACAGCCCTAAAGGCAGCCATACTTTTTCTGTGGACCAGAAAGCCAGTCACTGGCTAGGGAAGCCTCATGCCAGACCCTTTGGGATACAGCTGAATTTACCACCGATCAGCATTCCTCAACTGCAGCAAGTCTGACTTTGAATGTGCTAACTCTTCCTTGTGGGGGGCTGTCCTGGGCATTGAGGGTGTTAGCAACATCTGTCCACTGCGCTCAACAGATGGCATAGCACCGCTCCCTTCCTGCTGTGACAACTGACAACATCTCTAGACCTTGCAAACGTACCCTGGTCTAGGGCCACCACCTGAGAGGTATCCCTCCTCTCTCTCCTGACTTGAGGGCCACAGGAATGTTCTAGCCAGATCTCTCACACAAGGACAGAGGGGCTAGTTTTCAGGATGGCTACCAATCAGTACTATATTTTCTTTTTTTGAGCATTCAACCACCATTCCTTGATATTCGCTTGGCAATACCAACGTCTATGCACAAGAGGACCAAAGCAGCAACGGGAAACAAACCAATCTGCATTTTCCCCACAGAGGAGAGAGGATGGCAAACACCACTTTGGAAAAATCCAACTAAAACCACCTTAACTCTAATTGCATTGACTCTTTAATGTTTGCATTTGACTCCACACCTAATTTTCTCTTCTCAGGCAACAGGTTCATAAACCTTGAAGCGCAAGGTATCTGGGGAGAGGAGCAAGACCATCCCAGTGATTTTTATGTAGGGAAAACCTCACGTCCCTCCGTGGAGGAATTCAAGGGGCGAATGTGGTCCAACCTCCTTAATAACCAGATGTTTGCAATCATCAGAAATGCATCTTTGGCTGTAACCATTTCTCTGTTCTCCAGCATTCAGTCTCAAAGAGAATTTACATAACAACATGTGACATGTAGAGTGCTTAAAGGCACCAACCATGACAGGACAAATTACACTCATTTTTCAACACTCTTTGCAAGGTGCTCCACGGCAGGCGCGCGCCGGGCTGCATGCTGGGGCGGTTCTGGTGGGGAAGTCAAGACCAGCATGCGCTCGCAAACAGCTCCGTGCCTCTGGGGAGGGACGGCTGGTGCAGGGAGGCCCGCCCCGGGAGGCTGCCCCAACTTACCCGCCGTAGGCCGGGATCGGGGGCGGGGGCGCGGCGGCCCTGAAGGTGTTGTACACGGTGCGGCCGCGGCCTCGCAGGTGCGCCCCTCGGTAGGCAGCCGCGGCGGTGGCGGCTGGATACGGGAAGCCGGGCACTGCGGACGGAGAGGAGAGAACAGAGCAAAGGCCATGAGACGCACACCCTGCCTCGGAGGGAACCTCCCCAGGACCCTTGTCCCTGCAGGGGCAAGCAGGCCCCTCGGCCCCTGCCTGGAGTCAGCGCAGAGGCCGAGGGGGGACTCCAGAGAGAACGGGCTAGTTAAGACTGGTGTCTTTGCCCAGGACACTACGGTACATGACAAACATTTACAAAGAATTCTTAACAGGAAGAAAGCTCACTGCAGAAACTTAAATTTTTGAAAAAGGTAGATTGCAAGAAGTATGTGCAATGTCTTCCCAACCACTATATATACATATGTATGTGTGTTTATGCATGTATGTGAGTGTACACTACACACATGTGTGTATGCATGTGTATGTGTGTATATGAATATATGTACAGGTATATACACATATTTATATGTGCATGCATGCTTATGCACATACTTGTATAAACATATACGACATATTTCCACATACTAGTAGTTATCTCCGGGGCCAAAGTGCAGGAGTGTTAAGTTTTTATTCATAGCTTTTCCCCTATCCCATTTTATTTTCCACATTTCCCTTTATGTACATTGTGTGTGGACACCTTTAATTTAAGTATTTCTACAGGCACATGTCTGTGTCGTAAGTGTACAAACCACACATGCCCTAAGAAAGAGATTACCAACGTGTCACAAGGCCCCGAATCTCCTATGCAGCTTTTAAAAGCAAACGCAAACCACCAAAATTACAAATAGAGAAGTCTGGGAACTCTTAGAGAGAGAGCGAGGGTAGGGATTTCTTCCCTTGGGGATAATTCTCTGAGCAGGACAATGTGGCAAGGAGTCTGGGGGCGGGGGTGATTGAGTCTGATAATTAACTCTGCTGCCTCTACCTGGGATGTCCTTGCTCCCACTGCACGTAAATCTTAACTCATCAGAGCCCCTGGCGGCCACGAAACAAACCACTTTTGCCTCCAAGCTCCTTTTGTTTCTCTGAGCCTCACAGTGCTTTGACCACCCTGACCATGGTTGTCCAGCCCACTCTGCAGCAGGCAGTGGCTCCAAACCCCATCCCCTGGTGGGAGTGCTCTGCTGATGAAATCTGTTTGGGAAGCTGCTGTCACAGGACAGCCACAGGAAAGGTTCAGAAAGCCCTGCAGTGGAGGCAACTCTTTAACTTGGGTGACCCAGCACACCAAAACTTCCCTTTTCCAGGCTGTTCCAGAACCCCTAATCTCTCGCAGGGTGCTGTAGTTCCTATCTTGTTAAATTGTCTCCACCCCGTATCCAAACTAGGAAGACGGGTGCAGCCCCTTCCTGCGGTCACCTTCGGGGGCAGGAGCTCTCCACCTCCCATCTTCTCATTGTTCCGGAGTCCTTTCTATGCATGCTAATGCTTGGACCCAGCTGAGGGTTGTGGAAGGAGCAAAAAAGGCAGAAAAGGATGTTGGAAGGAAAAATAAAAGTGTGTATGAGAGGCCCCAGTGGAGTCCTACTTAGGAGGTCAGGGGGTGGCCCCAAAGTGATCCTGGAGAGCTAAGATTGACACCCACGCCCATGGACAGAGTGTGTCTGTACCCACACCGTGGGCGGTGTTGCCCACAGAAGCCATTCTGAATTCCTCATGGAACTGTATGGGCTGGAATAACACCCCTGAACCTGAAGTGAGGACCAACTGGCTATTATCCTCTGGGATTCTGTGTTCTTGAACATCCCCCCGCCATCCTGTATCTACGGGTTCCACCGCATCTTCCTCCCACAATGTGGGAACAATTCAAGGATTGCAGAACCTAGCCAGAATGGTTCTTTCTCTTTGTATCTGAGAAGACCATAAAGGTTATTTTTAACTTTATTTTTATTGTTGTTAAAGACAAATCATGCAGTTTTACTTAACTCTCTTGCCAGCTCCTAGCACCTGAGTTTCCTGGTCTGGTTTCAACTAGCACGCTTGAATTTGCAAAAGAGTATGGGTCTTTAATGGGGAAAGCAGGTAAATCCTAATATCATAAAAGCCCACAAGTAATGAGATATGAGACACTTGCTCCAGGGATGGGGAGGAAATGAGTGGGAATGGCTTTGACTCCAGATCTATCTTGCCACAGTTCAAATATTAAGTTTTCATAGGAACACCCTGGATTTCGAAATAAAGAAAATGAAAAATTCACAATCTGGCAGAGCAGCTGGCCGCCTGTGCGAGGAAACACGGTAATTATGCTGACCCATTCATTATCACGGGCTACAGTGCCGAGTGAGCGAGACAAGCTCCCTCTCAGCGACAAGCAGGTTTTACAATAATTCTTGGAGGATTTAGATGTTGAGATATAACGTGAAACAGAAGCTCGGCAATACAGCGAGGGGAGCGTGTGCTGTTAGAAGCGTAGAGCCAGGATCCCATTTTGTACCCTCTTTGTTACAGGGAGAAAATGTCTCTTCCAACGCAGGAAAAGGTGTTTACAAGACTTAACAGGGAGGCTCCTTGGGCTCCCCCAAGCAGGGCACATTAGGGGACTTCTTATTTTGTTAAAGGAACAATAGGAAGGACTACAAATCAACTCCTGCCTTAAACAGCACCTTCCTGGGAGGCCAAGTGCCCTTAGGCAAAACAAGGAGGTTTCTACAGATCATGTTTGGGGCCAGAGGCTTCATGGAGAAAGTGGGTAGAGAATTCAAGTCTGGAAGGCGGATGGTTTTTCCAGCTATTCTCTTCTTGTTGTCAATCTAGCGCTGGCCAAGGGTCCCTTTGTGAAGTTTCTAGTTAGTTTCTGTCCTCCTCCCTCCCTCCCTCCCTGCATCCTTCCCTATCCTTCCTTCCTTCTCTCCCGGTCCCTCCCTTCTTTCTTTTATTCATTCCTTTCTTCATTTTCATCCTTCTTTTCCATCTTTTTTTGGATTTTTTTTTCTGAAGACGACCACCCTGATCCTCCCTTGATGCATGTAAAAATTGAGTGGCTTGGGTCACAGACATGGAGGACTATCACTGGTGCTCGCATGCAGGCTCAGTGAGGGTGGTGGTCTCCATCCTTTCTGCTCGTCAGTTAGCATGACTGACTGGTACCCAGGAGGCACCAGGTACCCGGCCCTCTGCCTGAACACCTTGTCGGTTATTAACCAATGTTTGTCTCCTTCCTTCTGGGAGAACAGAGACCCTTTTCTTCACTGTCCAGTGTGCAAAGTGGCCCGCCCAGAATTTGCAGATAACCAGCACTCAAGTGACACAACTGGATCTCAGGCACAATCCCCAGAAAGATAATTTCTACATTCATCCTTTTAGTTGCAGCATTGGCCCAAAGAAACCAACCAGACTCAGAACGGGTATGATTCCAGTGGAAGAGGAGACAGCGTGGACGAATGTGTTGCACTTGGAATGCTCAGAGCCCTCAATTCACTGACATTCATTATTATCGCAGCATGCTGTCAGGGTTTGAAAATATTTCTTATTCTGGGGGAAAAGCAAGAATCAAACTTTTCCCCCAGACAGGTAATATGTACTAGAAGGTATCTGGTCATATCTTCCCCTCCATTCAGCCCTACAGAATGCTCTCTTACAACCCAGCAACAACGGCCCCTGAATATGATGTATAGGTGCAACGAGGAACAACAGAAAATAACAATCTTCGTAATTCCAAACTCATCTGACTTGTAGCTGTGCCTTCTGTGTTCCTTCCCATTTCTATTAGAAAATATTTTTCCCTTGATGGCTGGTTTAGGCCAGCATAGCTTTCTTCTCATGCCACTAAGACAAATGGTCAATTTCAAGGACACACACAAAAAAATCCCCACAACTGTTTGTCAAACTTCCTTTAAACTCAAGATGGGATGGAAAGAATGGATATTTTTCTTACTTGCCTACTAGCTGCAATGGTTTGTAGATGCCGGAACAAAGTTAAATGTATATTCGAAACAATTACCTGGACAAGGTAACAAGACTGAAATGGGTTCGCCCTGCCACCATGTATTGATAGACAGAAAAGATCTTAATCATATGCTTACTTTATGGCATGAGACTTATCTTTTGTTGAGTATAAGTCATCATGTCATCTATCAATACCCTAGTTTAGGAGTTTGGATCCAGTAAGTGGGCAGTAAATGTTTAAGAAAGCCAATGCAAAATGCCAAATGGAAACTCACAGGGCCCTCTCCGTTTCTGGAATCAATGTTGAATAAAATGTTTAAATCAATGTCAAAATAAAAGTCAAACCTGTCACCCTATCTGATATTTGTAAATGCCTCTTTTTTAATTAAAGAACATGTCCGGGGGAAAGAAAGACATCAAATTATGAGTATTTCTGAACCCCAACACTGGAAGTTTGATGTTTTTCTAGTTCAACTTCAGGTTAATAAACATGTAAACAGACCATGAATGAGGAACAATGGAAAGTATTCAGGTCGATTTGCGGATATAGTATAAATCCTTAGTTCTTGGCATGAAGGAGACAAGGAAGAAAAACACCCACAGGTTCATTATACTGAAAAGGTTCCCTCTTAAACCTTATCCAGCATGAATCAAAGTGAAAAATCTGGTATCACTGCAACAAAAATTGGATTTAGCTCATAAGCCAAAAATGAATTTCTCTCAAAGAAAACAGGGCAAGAGCTTTTGGAGCAAATACCGATTGAGCATCCTGCTGACACATAAACATTCCCAGCCCACCCACTCTCACCCTCCAGCTAAGATTTATACCCAGAGTATATTGTGGGCAGGTTAGTGGGGTCGCCATCTCAGTTCTTGGAAATAAGGAGCTCTATATCATGGAACTCAATGGAATGGAAAGTTTAGGGATGTAACAAGGGGTATGCTACGATGTGCTCAAGTATCCAGGCAAGTCGACATTTTTAAACAGAAGACATGTGGGTGTATCAACCAGCCAAATGGGCCATTTTGCAAAGTGTCAAGTGCTTACTGCCTGTCTCCCCCTCAAAGACAAAGCCCCTGCCTCCCACCTCAAATGAGCTCTGCTTTCAATGTATTTACAGTGACGAGGGAGCGTGCCTTCTCTCCCTCCATCTCTCTTACGAACATGGTGCTTACCTTAGAAAATAAACACAAATGAGATCATCTCACCAGCCCGGAAATCCCAAGAGAAGAAACACAAAACCAGTGGAAAATACTTGAGGGTTATAAACTGCATATTAAAGTTTTAGAGCTCTGGGAGAGACGGAAGAGTAGCAGATGCAAAACCCAACAGGGGGGCAGATTCTGCATCAAAGCCATAAAAATATACAACCGCTTTAATGGGCAATTATTCTTTGCATTTGTGCGCTGGTTTGAATTTGCATGAGATTGCCAGATGCCCTGGAAAAGGTGTACATCCCAAGGGATGAGGGGCTCTCTCTTTGCCCCACTCCTCCTCTCCCTTTGCTCCATAATGACACCTTTCCCCATCCTTGGAAGGTTTTAACACAGAGAGATATTCATGCTAATTTGGGATGGAATTGTTCCGTGGGTAATTTATGGTAGGAAATATTCACTTACGCGATTCTGGGGGTGCAGATGCGCTTTCAACGGCAGGTTCGCGGTTTTGCAGGATTCCCCTTGGGGGAACTCCCATCCCACATGCTGGACCGTAAATTAAGAAGTGGCGCAATAGGTAACAGACCGAGGGGAGACAAACAGCCAGCGACGGCGGCAGTTTCAGAGGCCGGGCATTGTGCGAGAAACATTACAGTGAAGACTCAAAAAATCCGACGATTTTTCCAAATGGCAAACTGGGTTGTCTCTTTTTATTCAAAATGAACCTCTGATAAAAGCGCATCAAATTGGTTTATAACACAGGATTTATACACAACTAGGTCACTCCCTTTAAACGGCCTTAAACAAAAAATTTAACATCATGGGGCATATTCAATTCTAGCTAAAGCAAAAGTGGGAAGGCTTTCAATTGTTTTTTTTTTTTTTATCCAGCCATTTCAGCATTTTGGGGGGAAAAGGGAAAGCAGGATTCTATCCTTTCAGTCATTTACAAAAAAGAACAAAACGGCCACTTACTTTGTGGAATTTCTGGTTCTCATATTCACGTATATTTATCCCTGAAACGCACATTTGGGATCGGCTCTTGTTTCCGTATAAAATGCATGTTGATATTAAATACTGCTGTTTAGAAGTGAATAAATCTACATTTTGGACAAACAGTTCCTTATAGGACACCCTCATTTGAAATGCATTGAATAGGAAAACAAAAATTTCTAATTAATGTACAAGTCTAATCACCATTCTCCACATGGAAGAGTAATTTTTCACTGTTCATTTGCTTGGTTTAATCTCAAAACTGACATAACAGAAACGCAACGTCCTATAAATCTCTGCTCGTTTGTTTCTTTAATATTCATACTCCCTTGAACTGCAGCTGCTTGTTGCTGCAGTCCATTACAACATGCAAAAGTGTCGATAAAAATATTATGAAAGGCGAGATGTGTTTCTTCCCGGCTGCGCGTGCCATTTATTTGGCGGAAAACAATAAATGGCTCGTGGATTGTCCCTCGGCCTGCTGCTTGGTGGGTGATTAGTGATTAATTACCTTGCAGCAAATTGACATGGCACGAGGAAATTGACACAGCCCTGATTAATTAACTTTTTATGGGCGGTAGTTACTCACAAAACACTGCGCACCATAATTGAATCTCTTTACATAACGTCATGGTACAAAAGTTTTAGTCAAATCCAAATTAGCCAGAAGTTTCTAGGCCGTTATAGGTCTGATTAGGATGTGTTGAAGGAAATTGGCAAGAACGTGAACTTGGAGAGAAATGCACATTTTTGACAGGGAAAAAGACGGAGACACTGTACCGGCCTGATTTGTCCAAGCCAGATTTATTGATCTAAAGCTCTACTTTGGCTCGACTTTGCGGATAAGACTATCAGAGGCCAACATGTCCCATTGTTCTCTACTCTCACTTGGCTGTGTCTCAGTAACTGCTGCAGGTCCTCTCTCTTTGTCCAGTCTCTAAGGGTTAACTTGATTTCCGAATTCAGATCTTGGTGCCAACATCACTTCTTCTAAGGGATTGCCTCTCCATCTGGTCTCACATCTCCTCACTCCCATGCCTGTCACCATCACATTACCAGGTTGGTTTATTTTTCCTTCACTTATCAGCTTCTTATCATCTTTGATTTCAACTTCATCACATGTCTATTAGGATGTCCTGAGGACCGTATTTTGGTCACTACTGTGTCTCCAGCATCTAGCAAATGACCTGGCACAAGATACTCATTGAAATGTGTATTGATCACATGGTGAGAAGAACCCAGAATGAACTAACTGTAGTAACCACCAGCAGGTCAGAAGAAAATGGGTGACGGTTCTTAGACTGGTAAGAGTTGCTAAGAGGCTTCCTAGGAAGGATGCAATATTCTAAAAGAAACTCTGGGTTAGTGATAGAGTTTGTGATGGGGGATTGTGGACCTCACTTGTCTAAAAACCCAGGCAATGATAACTGGGGTAATCCAAGCAAAGACTCAGATTACAATTGGCTAAAGCCCAGCCTCTGAAACTCCATTATCAGATGGAGGAGAATCACCTGCATGATGATAACAGCTCACATTTACAAACACATGCTAATTACCAGACGCACAGATTAACCCACTCACTCCTCACAAAACCATGTGGACCGTGATTACTGCTGTCTTCACTTTCCTGGGGCAGAGATGGAGGTATGCAGAGCAGCTCAGATAGTCACCCCATGATTTGAATCCAGGCAGCCTGACACTAGAGCCTATGATCCTATCCATGACCCCACACAAAGGTAGCCCCAGTCAGCTTTGGGAAAAAGCTACTTCTACTCTCTCTGTGCACCTTCGAGTCTCTCAGTTTGGAGTCCCTCCTATTGCTTGTACCAGCTTCCATCACCTCCCTATAGCCATCCCACGCCTGAGAGCGCCAGCCCCAATTCATCACGGACTGGGTTAATTTGCAGGGGAATCTGTTGACAAGTCTCCCAGAGATTTCAACATGCTCCTTGTTGGGAGCTAGGAGGAGACATTGTGTGTGTGTGCACCATTTCTTCTGTTATATATTTATTTGCTGAGCTTTCCAGACACCTGGAAGGGCTCTGCTCTTTTTCTGCTAATTGGATGCAGGCTGCAGGGATCAACACTGATTTATGTTCCTGATAAGAGTCCAAAGGCCAGCTGTTTCCTGTCCCCACTGGGGCTGATCTTCACATCTGGATGTGAGCCACGGGGGACACATTCAATGCAAAAGGTTGGGAATATGGACTCCACAGCAATAGTGAACAGGTTACACCAGAATGGTGTTAGTGGAGGCCACCCACAAACCTAATTACTGTCAAAATAATGAGCTCCTTGTGACTAAATTCAACTAGAAATCTTGAATTTGGAAGATTGAAATGAGAAACTTATTTCAAAGTTATTTCAAAGTGTTGGAAGATTTGCATAAGAAACTTCCATAACACTTTGGGGTGTACATAATCAATTTGTTAATATTGTAATCAAATATCACCTCACTCAATACTTGGTTTGAAACAAGCCCCTTTAAAAAAACATCTGTCATCTAGGGGAAAAAAAAAACCTCAATGCAATGAACACATAGGGATGTACTGTGAGCACTGAGTACCATGTTCCCGAAACAGAAAGGTTTCCTAACTTAAAAACACATTTAAAAAGCAACAACAGGAACCAATACACCACTCACGCACATGAATATTTTTGATCTTTTAAGGTCTTTGAGTGAAGACAGCAGCCTTGGTTTTAACTAATTGCCACGCTGTTCCTGCTTACCTCCCGAAGTTAGCTGTTGTCTCTTTTCTCCCAGGTTACAAATGGTCAGATTAATCCAACAGACATGTGGCGCTCATCATGGCTGCTGAGTGCGCAGTGATGTGTTTTTACTGTGCAGAAGAGGTATCTGGGATCTGTCTACTCTCAGGCATTGACTATTCCCCCCGCAACCCAGGCTGGATTTTTGTAACATTTCATTCAACAAAACCAGAATGAATCTTAATCCTGTAGTGTTTAACTTGGCAGGACCGCAGAAGGCATTTGCAAAGGTGCTTTCTGTCCTTTGAAGGAGCATTGCAGACAAAGCCCTGCAATCCTGAGATCTATTTTAATGTGGATGAAGCAATTCACCACACTGTTAGTTTAACAAAACCTGTGCTGGTGTCAATTTAGTTCCTTCCCCCACTCCCCAGAAAGCCATGGAGGGGGGAAACCCAAAATAATTTATATAAATAATTACTTTATCGAGTGCATATACACAGTAAAGTTTCAACTGTTAAATCATTCATGATCTGTCTAACAGCTGGCTGAAACAGCAAGCTTGGTGAATTGCCTCTCCAGGTAGGAAGCAGGGCAAGTGAGATAAATTAGCTTCCTTATGCTGGGATGGATTTCCCATGGTTCTCTAGGGCTGCTGCAGCTCCTGAACCTGAGGTCCTCAGAGACGGCTGGCGGTGGCTCACACGATGCACATGCATTGTGCGTTTCAGTTCAAACCATGACTGTGGGGATAGCTGGTCTGTCAGTGTTGAGGCCACCTGCTTCTGGGCATCATTTTTCAGACTTAAAAAAAAACAGAATCTGGATTCTTTGATCAGCACCCAAAGCCAACCTGGGAGACAGGTACCATCCAGATCTAGGAATCATCTGCCTAATATCCAAGCCAGAAGAACCCCATATAGAACAGACCAAAAGAGCATCGTTCAGAAATGACCCAGTGGTCTAGCCACTAGACTAATATAAACCTTCCAAACCAGCTTCTTTGGTGAACTTTCAAAAATCCTGGACAAGACGGCTTTTAAGGAAGAAAAGGGAAAAGTGGCCATTTGAGAAGCCATCATGCCTCAAGAAGCCTGAAAGACTCTGAACAAACTCTCCCCTTGAATGCTTGTAGGTAGGTGGGTATTCATGACTATTTACATGGCAAAGAGACTTGGCCACAATGAAAGCGCTAGCGTACCGTGATCATTTACTCCCAGCTCCGCCTGAATCCAGCTTTTTTTTCCCTTCACTAAATCACGTTGTAGCTTAAGGAGACCTTTGTAAAAACCAACAGCAGGGATTAGGATTTGCCAGAAAAAATGATCTTTAGGAAATGTTTCTGAGATCTCTGTAGCAAATGCTAAGGATGGGTATGATACATACCCACGGACTGTTGTGCTTATGGAGAGGGTTCTACTACATTTGCTGGTTTGCTTTTACACGAAAAGCAATTAGTTGTTAAGAGCCTACGTTGCATGCACACAAAACGCAAGGAGACGGATCTGAAAGACGTGGTGTGTTATTTGGTCCCGAAACTGCATTTTCTTAATGCTGCTCCCAAGTTCTTCGGTAGCAATGGATAGCTTTTGGCATGACAGTTCTTTTATATAAACGAATGCATGATTTAAGAAAATGGTGTTTTTGGCATTCTTCGGGAAGCTAGTGTTCAAATTACTGGGTTTAAATGAACTATGTCAGGTTCTTTTTCCTTCCAAGGGAGGCAAGCTCCACTTCCTTTCATGCATCTTTGCACTGAGTGGGAGATTTGTTCCTGAAGAGAAATAAGGCGAGGGGAGGAGAGGCCACCTCTGTGCTTGGAGGCATTTTTATCCAAAAAGCACCAAGAATCCCTGCTCAAGTATTTGAATTATATGAGTGTCGCCGGATGCTGCCTCTCCTCTCCTAAGCTGCTCACTCCCAGCTCTGTAGACCCGGAGAGGGCTTGGCTCAATTTACAGAGCTGGGTCCCTTAGGAATGTGCACCTGTTCCACTGTATCCAGCCACCATCCTTTATTTTCCAGGAACCAAGCAGGATCTTCTCTTGGCCCCTGCAACTTTCCTGTTCAGAGCTCTGAACATAGAACAGGTTCCCTCCCCCTGCCACCCATTTTAAATTCACTTTAGCTTGAGGGAACAAGTCAAGTGCTTAAAAAAATAAACTCTCAAAATAAGCTCCTTAAACGACAGAAAGCTTTCTCTCTCGCCTCTGCTGAGGCCAGAGCAGGGTGGGCATTGTCAAGGGGTTAAGTGTGAGAGCTGCACCAGACAGTTGATCCTCTTAAGAAAACGTGAGCATTAAAAAAATACATTCTGTCAATGCTATCACAGGACTTGGGGTTTCCAGGGAATTCCCCCAGAACAACTGCCTCGCTGCCTTTAAGAAACATCTCATCTCGGCCTTGTTCTCTGGCTGTGTATGCACCAGAATCCCAGGGCAACATGGTTTATTGTTTTAATATCTGTCTGACACAAAGCAAACGCATCCTCCAGCGACTCCTTACCTGTCATATGTATTTCTGTGAAAGAAATATCAAGACAAATAAGATGTTTGGGGGCACACCACGGGACGGTCGTTTTTGCAATTGGCAGCCTTTTGCAGAAGCGAGACCCCCATCTGAAAAAGACGGAAGCCACTACTCTGCATTGAGATTAATAACCAAAGCGCTGAGAGTGAGCTAGACAGCAGCCGCTTGAAATGTGGCTTCCTCTTTGCAGATGCTTCCGATGAACAACTGGGGAACCTCAACCCATGTTTTCTTAAAAAAAATTATTGAAATCAGTAAAAAAAAAAAAAAAAAAAAAGGTCAAAGCAAAACAACAACAAAATGGGCTATGATTGACTCAGCCAAAATAGCCACCGACATCAGTGGAAGAGTTGTGGTTAGTGGTGATGGGTGGGGATTGAAAATACAAATGCACTGTTCTGAGCACTGGTATCCAGGTAGAATAATGGATTTAACATCGAGCTAGTAAAAACCTCTTAAAATTTATTTTGTTAATAAATCAGAGATGTGCTGGGCCATGGGGAAAGCTGGGCAGATGGACCAAAGCAAAGAGATGGTGCTTCAGTGATGGATGAAGAATGGTTCTTGGAGTTCACCATCGGTGGGGTGGTAGCTGGACAACTGTCCCCAATCGTGCATGACCACTGTTCATTAAATCAGATGTGTGCTGTGACGGAGGCAACAGGCAAAGCATGGCACATGGCAGGTGTCTCAGAAATCTCTCAATCTGTGGGTTCAGTGCAGGAAATAGGAACCCAGCATCCAAGGGAGTCTGTCTATGGTGCCAAATGATGGCAGAAGTAGTGATATTTAATTCACCTGCTGAGAATCACCTGCATGGCAGTGTCCACAGGGCATGGGTAGCACCTTCCAAACACCCCTAGGAGTGATGAGTTTGCAACTCTGAAACTTTAGCATTATATATCTATTAAGTGTCTCTCCAACCCTGTGAATACAGGTACAACAGACACCAACTTGAGAATGTCTTCTTCATGGTGTATTTGCAGTGAATAGAATGGCACCTGGCATACGGAAAAAATTCCATAAAGATTGCTTGAAAGAAGTGATGAATTTTCAATCCCCTCTCCAGTCAAAGGACTGATAAAATGAGTAAAGAAGGAATTATTGCAAAGAAAATGACAATGTGTGTGCTGCCACCATAATCCTGAGCCACAGACACAGGAGAAGGGAGGCAAGATCCAATTCCCTGAGTGGAAGGGTCTAGTCCAGAGGGTCTTTTAGAGCCAGCATCATTGAGAGGGTGAGGAAGGAAACAGAAACAGCCCACGCAGCAGGTGAGGGACCCTGGGTGCGTTAATGGAGTCTCAACATTTTGCCCAGGGAAACCGGGGCAGGTGTGAGAGAAAACCAACAGCATTGGAATGAAACCTCCAAATCCAGATTTGTTCCTTTGTCGTCTACGGTGAGAGCAAAACGAACAATCCATCACTGTATCTAGATCAAACTTATACATACATCTTACTTTAACATGCACCAGGAGAAAGGTACTCTTTTTATGTACCTATCTTACGTTATTTGTTTCAAAATGTGATAAAATGGTACAAAATGCAAATGGTACATGAGAGTGCACATTTAAAAGGAGTTTCCTTTTCATTTTCACGCCCAAGAAACCAGCTGCCATATTCTGCTCTTTCAAATGAAAATGACAACCTGACAAAGAGGTCGGTAAACTATGGCCCTCGAGCCAAATCTGGCCTGCAGACTGTTTTTGTAAATAAGGTTTTATCGGAACACAGCCATACCTATTCATTTATATGTAAGTATTATAGTCTATGGCTACACGTACGGTCGTCTATGGCTGTTCTGAAGCCACAACAACAGAGTTAAGTAGTTGCAACAGAGACCAGATAGCCAGTAAAGCTGCATATACTATCTGGCCTCTTAAAGAACAATTTTTGCTAAGCCCTGGCCAGACATATCAGATAGAGAAAAAATTGCCTCTCCAGAAATCATGGTCTGGGGAGGAGAAAGCACAATCTTGGTGCAAACAGAGATGCTGGGCACTGCTCAGAGGTTTTGCAGGATCACTCCATGCTCAGCCATTCCTTGCAGTCCAGCATTGCAAAGCTTCAGCAGGGGGTGGGGGTGGAGGATACCAAAAACTCAGTAGTTACATGAAAAGAATACCCTTCTCCTGGTACACATTAAAGTAAGATGAAAGCATAAATCCGATCTAGATACAGGGGTGCAAGTTGAAAGAGTAGTTAAGAGTAAAGGACTGGGATTCACACAGGCTGGTTCAAAGTAACCTAACTGGGTGGTCTCTGACAAACTCCTTAATACCTCTGAGCCTCAATTTCCTCATGAGACAAGGTAGCACCATCATCATTCCTATTCCATAGTTTCTTGTGAGGACTAAGTGCGAAAGCTCATGAGAAGGGCTTAGCAGAATGCCTACCACATAGTGAGTGCTCAACATCCATGGCTTGGTTTCCATTGTCATTGTCACCATCATTCCAGGGCTGGAATGAGGGTGATGGCAATCCAGCATTCACCTTCGTTGCAGAACTCAAGTGTGAGGGGAGGGACACATTAAAAAAAAACCCTCAGTAATCCAGATAAATCACATCTTAATGCAATGTTTTTAAAACACCAAATCATTTTTTATTTCATAATGAGCAGACTATCAAAATATAAACAAAGGATGCTCTAAGCCATACTGAATGCTATGGCTCCAAAAGGAAAAATTAACAATACCCACCCTGTCTTTTTAGAAAATTTTAATATTCTGTTCATCACGGATCTTTTCCCATTCATTTTGATTTTGAAAACATATTGCATTAAAATGTTATCTGTCTGGATTACCAAAATTTTTGGCACCCCTTTAAATTTTGTCTGAAGTGAGCAGGACCTCACTAGTTGACCCTACTCCCAGCACTAGTTATTTTTATGTAAAAAAAAAAAAAAATAGAAAACAACTCTCTCCAGGAAAGATTAGGACAAAAACACCTTGAGGACAACCGAGAAGCTCTGAGCTACAGAAAGACAACACAATTCTTTACAGCAACGCGTCAGCAACACAATGACCTGCATGTGCACCTTCTATTAGCTGAGCTCAGTCCACGGACATTTTCTCCATTGTGCAGAAGAAAGAGGAAGCCGTAAATTAATTTGGGCCCTTACTTTAATTACAGAAACCAATGGAAGTTCTATCAATTACCTAAAAGTAGAATAGTGCAGGCCTGATTTATGTATGTTTCTGCCACTTAAATCATTGTTTTATGAATTCCACACAATTACTTCCATAAAATCTGCAATCAATATATCAATTAAAACTATGCCACTACCACTTGCCCTTGAGTTTCATTAGAAGTGAATAAATGAGGAAATGATTTTGCATTTTGATAACATTTAAGTTCCCAAGCATTTGCCTGGAATATCAGGTTGTTTTTTTTCTTTGAGGAAGGTTGGGGTGACTATCTCAGGGAAAACTAGCATTCACCTTCCTTTAACTTTAGGATTTATCCTGACGTGGATCTAACATTCAGCTGTGGCTTCCAGGTAACTGCAGAAACACACTCATGTGCATTGATAAGCATATGGAACCAGACAGAAATTTCTAGCAAAAAATACTTCTCTAGCCCTTGACAGATAAAACTGGCACTCTTGGATCAAGGGGCTTGCTATGGACTGGACTGTGTCTCCTCCACGCAAATTCACGCTTGGAAGGAAGCCCTAACCTCACTGTGGCAGTATTTGGAGCTGGGGCTTTTGAGAGGCAATTAGGATTCTATGAGGTCTCCAGGGTGAGGCACTCATGACGGGGACGGCGCCCTTATATGGAAGAGACCCCAGTGGGCGTGCACATGCGCTCCATGTCATGTGCAAACACAGGGAGGAGAGCCCTCACCAGAGTGCAGCTGTGCCAGTGCCTAATCTCTGCCTTCTAGCCTCCAGAAAGAGAGGAAATAAATGCTGCTGTCGAAGCCTCCCAGTCTGCGGTATTTTGTCATGGCAGCCTGAGCTGACTGATACGGTGAACAAAACATGCTCACCTCAGATTTTGTGATCGGAAATGCTACCTAAGGCTGATAGCAAATGAAAAGACAGACACACGTGCCTGTAGAATTAAAAATGGGCAGTGACGTGTAAGCAGAGTCTAATGGCCAAAATAGGAAACACGTTTGCAACGTCTGTATTATTTACAGGTCATTCTCCCTAACGAACAAATATCTCTTGTATGGGAATTAACAATAAAACGAGAAAAACTCAGAAGAGAAAATGGGAAGACGTATACCGGAAATTCACAAAAGGCAAAGTCTAAAGGACAACTAAATACGTGAAAGATGAGGTTTGTCACTAGGAGAAAGGCAAAGCCACAGTTGAACAAATCAAAATGGTATTTTCCACCTATCCAATTTGAAAATCAAAGAGAGCAAAACATGTCAGTGCTGGAAAGAATGTTGGGATGAAACCGACAATCCCATCGTTGGGAATGCAGGTGTAGAACCCGAAGCGCTGGTGTGTGAGGGTGTACGCAAACGTTGTTACTACGGCCTTTACGGAGGGGATATAAAAAGAAGTAGCTTGAATGACCACGGATGGAGAATGGTTGAATAAACCGTTAGCCATCCTCAGCATGAAAAAACACGAAAATATCACAAAGGCTTAAAGGGAGATGGTCACAATTTTATCAAGTGGAACTACGTAAGATTAATATGTGTAATGAGCCTGTAAACACATATGTGTATACTCTCCTCCGTGTAAGATCAAATGACTAACACCTGTCCCCCATTGTACGTGTGTGTGTCCTTCTTTGAATTACAATAGAGAAAATGTGAAAAGGTACTTACTGGGAGGCCACACAGGTGCCTTTCAGGGTGTCTGTTACTGGATAACGGGAGGACATTATTACATTATTCCAGTCGTGTGTGTGTGTTTATGTGCATGCTTCACTGATTACAATGAGCACCTGTTACTTTTGTAATTTAAAATCGATTCATAAAAATGTGAAGAAAACAAAAAAAGGACAATAACATTTACCTGCTTCTGGAAACAGCTACTTCATATGTAAATAAGGATCGAGGACAGCACGCTTTGCTAATCTAAACCAGAAGTGGACTTTCCCATCCATGCAACCGGTGATTTACCTCTTGATATTTCAGCGAAGAAAAAATGGAAGCTGTGTTTTCATTTGGAAGAGATGTGCTATGTTCTTTACCATCCTATTTCTGCCTGGGGCCGAGTTTGATAGGAAGCATTCGATGTACGCAAACGGCCCTGGCAATAATGCAGCTAGTCCCCTTACCGTGCATAAGAGGAGCTGACAGACCCCTGGCCCTTGGAACAGGCTGGGCAGGAAGATGTCACCAGCCCTGCCCAAGCTTCACTAACGCTCTCCACTAAGGGTTTGTATTGTTTGTTACTCAAAGCCTGTTCTAAACCATTAATAGTAAATGTTTTGCATTTGATACTATAATAGGTGGTCTTGCCTGATTCCCTGGAGTTTTGCCGTGACTTCATTCAAAGTTTGATATAAAGTAGGCCCATTTTACATTCTGGAGGAGAGTGGGTTATTGGAACACGGAAGAGGATGCATGATGCTCTGTGACTGAAGTTGAACTAGGCTTCAAATCAGCATAAAGTTTGGGGGTGAGGAAAGAAAAAGCTAGGTTAGTTGGGGTCAGATAGGAGAATTTATAGGATTAGGTTGTAGTCACATAAAGTCATGAGCAAACATGTTTCTCTTAATGCTTGTGTATGTCCTGGGTCATATTATTAGGATGATTCACTTAGGAAAAAAATACGCAAAAATGCATCTTAAAAAGCAGATAACTTCAGTAGGAATTATTTTCATTACAGGCTAATTCAGCAGGGTTCCTTTAAAAACCATCTTCCCTACTGCATTTAAGGGTGTTATTTACAGATGATTAGCTATTTGGTTAGGAAGAGGGGCAATTTAAGTTTAAAACATCCAAAGCCAGTTAAAAATCCATGAAGGAAAAAAAACCCCCAAAAACCAAAAACAAAAACAAAACTTCGGAGTGATCTTGGAAGTCAGGAGACGCCTAGGATCCAATACACAGAAGTGTAATTTACACACACCTTTCTTCAGGAGCACGACTGTTAAATAAAAATGGTAAACACGTGCATGTTCAAGTTAAAAAGCAAGCACATCCTAAAAGATTGCTGAGAAGTAAGGAAGCCTCAGCTTTAAGGAAGATGTGGATGAATTAATTCTTAGAGAAAAAGAGGCTGTGCCCATCAAGTCTCAAATACAAGATACGTAGCTCTTAGCCATGTGCAAATCAGACCTGGAGGGAGGAGAGGGATACCACATGACCATGAATGTATCTGTGTGTGTGTCAGAGAGAGAGACCCTTTATATACTGGCTGAATTGACTAAGGAAATGGATGGGATATATGGCTTCGTACTAGAATATGCGTCTTAATCTGGAAGAGAAAAAAACTAAGTGTATGTTGCAAAGAAGCCAGCTAACTGCAAACAGCCCGGACCTAAGCGCCATACAGAAGAAAGGAACCTCTGCAGTGCATCTTAGGGATGTGCGAATAACCTTTATGCTCAGCCCCACTGCACAGCCTCGGAGGCCCTTCTGGCTGCCAGCTGGAGAAGGAGAGGTCTCCGAGTTGGTCACCACCATAAAATACTAATTAATTGAGCTTGCCACTCTGAATGCCCTTGCTTAAGACATCGACAAGTTGTAAAAAAAACCTAGTTTTTGTTTTGTCTTTCTATGGGGTAGCGGGATTAGCTGTTAATCGTTGTTTTCTTTAAAACTGCTATATCAAAGGATGTTTATTTTGTTTAATACTGCAATGAACCTACGTTCTCAACAATGGAGGGGATAGATTAAAATATAACATAATTAAACAACAGAGTATTGTGGGGCCATTAACATATTTTCATAGAGAGCATATGGCATGATAATAAATGAAAACAATAGGATGACTAGTGTGTGGGTAATACTGACTGATGATGTAATTTAGAAGTCAAGGATGTTGGACACACAGTGTACGGTTTCCATAACTATTATAAATTTTTACTTTAAATCTAGAAAAAATTATATACAGTTGAAGTGATAGGGCCACTTTCTATTTTTAATCATAAAGTTGATCTTTTAAATCAGAGACAGGCACACTTTCTGAAAAGAGCCAGACTGTTAGTATCTTAGGCCTTGCAGGCCACCTATGTCTCTAGCAGACACATTCTTCTTTGTTTTGTTCGTTTTGTTTTCACAATCCTTGGAAAATCTAAAAACCATCATTAATTCATAAGCCTTCTAAGACCGGCCCTGGGATGGGTTTGGCGACAACCCCTGCTTTGGATGGTTTCATTTTCTCTGTACGCTTGGGCTATTTCATTGTGCAGCGTTCGTGAAATATTTCCACGTTCAGTATGTAAGACACACGCTTTCCCCAAATCACTTTATAATAGCTGTACCAATTTAAACCAGCCCTTTCTTGGGGTTAATTTGTTCACTTCTGTAAAGAAAACTGAAATGTAAATAGGTCGTGTGATCATATAGAGACACACTGTCCGACATGGTGACCATGAGCCTCATGTGGCTCATTAAGGTAACATCAATTAAAACAAAATCAAATCAGTGCCTCAGTGCCATCAGTACTGTGATGGACAGAGCAGATAAAGGTTTCATCCGGACAGTTCCATAGGACAACAGTGTTAGAGAAAAAATAAAATAATACCCTGGAATTCAACCCAACCCTCCTTCAGAAAATGACATTTCTAGAGAAGAAGTGAGGGCAGGTAAAGGAAACCATGATGGGAGTTAGAGTCAAAAGGACCCAGCAAGGCAGCCAGAGCTTGAAGAATTTTCCCAGGTTCAAAAAACAAATCCACCACATCCTGGTTATGTGAATGTAAATTGTAAATATGTAAATTAATCCACTGCTCAGTAGCATCTACCTCCTCGACTGCAAAGCAAACATGACGGTACCTACCTGGTGCAGGTTTCAAGAGCAATGAACAAGGCCGCACATGTGGAAGGCGCAGTGGCATTATAACAATAACTTTAGGAGATGCGCACACACACATTTACACCGGCCCAAATGGGATAATTTTCATAACCTCAGAAAGAACTGCTTCTCGCCAGTATGGTTAGATTCTAGTTTCTTGGGGGTACAGAAATATACTTTGTGTTTAATTAACGCCAAAGCTGTCATTGACCATTATTCTCTGGTTGGGAGAAATAACTGGCTGCCCCGACCTCCCGAAGACGTCCGAAGCCTCAGATTTGTCGTCTCATTACATGTCCACCTTGCCTCACCGCGAGGAGTTCGGTGTGTCTCAGCCTCACACTTGGGGAATGGAAATGCTAGATTTTGGCCGGGTGATGAGGGTTCTCCTCTGGCTCTCAGCCTCTTGACAGCCGTGAGCCTGGTGCCTCTGCGTCCCTCCCTACTCCCTTCTCCTGCTGGTCCCAGAAACACCCACACTCCCCTGCAGGCCCCCAGACTCACTTCTGAGCGCTGAGCCCACACGTGACTCATTCGGCAGTTCTGGGAATTTCGTGGGACTTACACGCGTTGTATGAAACAGACGGCAAAGTCTCGTCTGTGGCTGGGAGACTCGCTGAGGAGCGGCAGACCGTCTGGGACAGTGTGGCCGGGCATCCATCCCAGGCAGGGGAAACTCTGGTTCTTCCGTATCAACATTGTGATCTATTTTCCATACTGATTTTTGGTCTCCTTCCTCCAGCAAATGACAGCTGTATTTATCCATGTCAAAGTGCTCCCACTTCTTAGAAGACATTTCTTATTATTGTTCACCCCCCACCTAGTTAAACGGGGGAGAACCCCATTCTTCTCTCTCCTCCTCCTCATTGGAATCACACAGCAAAAGACACAACAGCTTTGCAAACAAGTCGCCAGCTGCAGGCTAGGTATATTTTCAGTAGCGAGACAACTGTGCCCAAGACTACACCCATCAAGCGTCTTTGACTAGGCCAGGGCTTGCCTTTTGGATGGCCTGCATGTATTATTTAAATTATTTTTATATTAATTTGCAAAGCTATGATAAAAGGCTGTATAGCTGTAGCTTCCCACCCCACCACCATCCTCCCGTCAACCCCATGCCCACAGTCCTGACAGGTCTAACGAGGAATGGCCAGGACGGCTGGGAAGTGAGGATTCGGACGTGAATGGTCATGAGCGGAGGGTTTCGATGCTAAGGCGACAGGGAAACAGAGACATGCTTATGGGAGTCGACGTCACCTGGCAGAGGGCCACAAGCGAGGGTGGGGCGGAGGGAGGGGAGGAGAACTTACATGGCAGGGAAGGTGACTGGACTCGGGTTTATGTCACAAAACAAAAAGAGAGCCACGACAGTGGGCTTACTTGCGGAAGTATATACAAGTGAACTGGGGGCACTGTACATGGAGGATCCCTCCTGGTTTGCCTGGCACAACAGGACCGTGCCTGCGGAAGAGAGAGAGAGACGGTATCCGGTTTGGGATCAGGCACACTACACCTGAGCGATCACGTGAACGAGAAAGGCAGAGAAATGAAAACACAGCCACATCCCAGAGCGCACGACGGGGACACCCGGGGAAGCCCCCTGCCTTAGCCAAGGGAATCAGGGGAAGCCCAGCCCCCCGGCCCACCAAGCACGTGTCAGGACTTTTCTCGCGGGGTTGAGTAGCGGAGGCTGGCTGGCTGCCCCAGGGCTCGGGTTCAGATCAGGAATGGAAGCAGCATGGCACACGCTGAAAAGGGAACTTGGGGGAGGTCAGAGAGAACTAGACAGTACGCCTGACTTAAACACCACTTTGCTGTGTGATCTTGGGAAGCTGCTGTACCTCTCTGTGCCTCAGCATTCTCATCTGGAAGACAGGGGCAAATATACCTACCTCCAAAAGGGTTGTGACTCATACAGTTGGAGATGTCCCCAAGGCAGGGGCTGGCACGTAATAAGCACTCGATGGTAGTAAGCATATGCATTGACAGGTTTAGAGAAAACCTTTCCTCCCCTGTACTTTAGTCTTTCGGAATTAGTTCTTCAGAGGAAGAACAGAAGGCAGGGAAGAGATAAACGCAACTTTTGCCATCCCTGGGACCCACCCCGGACCCACGCTGGGTGAGACAGCCTTTCGCTTCTGCGCTTCTGGTTTCTTTCTTAAAGCTCTCGCCTTCCAGCTGCAGAGGTTGCTTAAGGAGCCCCGCAGACCGAGGCTGCCTGGCAGCGATGACTCGCCTCCTCCGGATCTAAGGCAGAGGGCGCTGGGCTCATCCTTGCACTGTGGAATTTTACAGTGGCAAGTAACAGTGGAGTCCTGAGATCCCTCCTCAATCTGTGACATGTTTTCAAAAACCACTCACTCCAGGGATGACCGGGCTCAGGAACCTTCAGGGTATGAATTCTACCATCCTGCTGTTGCAAAACTCAAACTCAAAGGCTTTGAAAAGGACTGGAGAGACTTTGGAGGAGTTTTAAGCCCATTACTCGTGATGGAAATGCCTCCCTGCAGTTTCTGGTCACTTCCCTGGCTGGAAAAGGTCATTCTTGTCATCACCACCACTGGAAAGCAATCACCCATGAAAGAGGCCTACCTTGCAAGTGCACCCCCAAGAACAGGAACAGCAAAGTTTCCTACATCCTTGGAGACTTGCCCTAGGGCATGATTCTACTATCCTTTTGTATCCTCCCCAAGATCAACTTTTCAAAGTGTGGTTAAAACTTCAAAAGGAGTGGGGTTCCAGCAAATAGAGGGACTACAATGTGACACAATTCTACAGGTGTCCTCTCCTGACCTGCACTCCACTGTCAGGTACCGAGCCAAACAGATGGATCACGTGAGGAGGTCCGAGCGCCTTCCCCAAATTCCTCTGCCACCCTCTGTTCCCTCTGCTTTTCAGGATTAGTACTTTATTTGCAGGCAAAATAAAGATTCTATTAAAATTCCTAATCCCTCTCACCCTTCCCCTATCACCCAGGTCTGACGACTCTAATCTTCTACCAGGAAAAGTCATTCATGGACAGATGTTCTGCCCAAAGGAACGGTCCCTGGTCCTTCTCACACTTGCTCTAGTATCCCAAGCTCATAGCTGGAGGAGAGCCACCCCCGACCCCCAAAATATCTTCAGACTAAGGGTGAAATTAACAGACCTTCTCTTGGTAGTAAACACATGAAGAGTCTAGATGGGCCTCAGTCAGGATCAACCTTTGCTAAACTGATAGCTCTTTTTCTTCTTCACTTAAAAACAGCTTATCACAACACATAAGATGAGCCTTCACATGGTTTAATTTCTCCTTGGTAGGTATTTCCAGTTTTAGCAGGTAGCTGGCACGGTAATGGAGATTAACAGAAACCTTAGAGAGAAATTAATATTCCTATAGGATATGCAGAGAACTACTGAGTCAGCATCTTCTAGGTGGGACCCCGGCAGGCGGATTTTGAGAAAGCCTTCCAACTGTTCTCTCCTGCCCACCCCTGGTTAAAAAAAACACGTTTGAAGTAACATCTGAAGTTTCTTGGGGTACTCGGGTTTCAAAGGAAAAAATATCTAACTGTAGCAAAAACACATCCAGAAGGACATTTCAGTATTGTACTGTTAAAACCCTTGGGCCAATTTTCAATATCTTCAATGCAATTTATAGAATTCCACTGGGACACAACACAGATTCCGTCTAGAAAGCTAAACTGTGGCAGGGCATAATGAAGCTTCCCTAATTTTTCTTATGCTGTGGATCCTAAGAAACCGAAGTAACTCATTTGAATGCTTTCTTATAGCAAAACAAAAGAAAAAAATCTTTATGCAATGATTTTGACCTTTGTAAAACAACATATGCCTTCACAGGACTTGGTTTTTATTTTCCCTAAAAACATCCTCCAATTTAATTTGCAAAGTACTTATTGTAGTACTTAGTACTTTGTGACCTTTTCTTAAAAAGACTTTCAATTCAACAAAAGCAAATCAGCAGATAACACTGTAACCTCTACGCTTTTTAGGGGCATAGATGGGTAAATGTGTGTTTTTTCTAAAAAGTAATTCAAATAGATAACAGGATAAATACAGCAGTATGTAGAGTACTGGCAAAGTCAGTCAAAGCACTTCCCAATAGGGCTTTCAAAGCTTCATAGCTTTTCAATGAGTCCCCTGAATTGGGTCTTCTATCTACTCCCTACCCCCCACATAGACCATCACCTCAAACTACCATGAACTATCATCTGCAACCATGGTGACATCCTGCACTTCTTAGACTTCTGTGTCTTTGCTTATTAAACTCATTAAAATTAAAGGATGGCAAGTAGGTTCAATTAATACCAGTTTCTACCCATCCCTTAGCCAGAGTAGACATCATTAATCAATCAATATGATCCTTTCTTATTGGCCTGGAATCCTCAGAACCATTCTCAACACAGCTACTAGGCAATTACTATCATTTGTTAGAGTAGGCGAAGGGGATGAAACCTCCCTACCGTTCCTGCTCTTAGTGTTAGGTTAAACCATATGAAACGGACATTTTTATGTCAAATAGGGTTGAATACTGGCAATTTTATGTGGTTCAACTTAAAAAAAAAGTGGCTTCCCCTGTCTCCCTTCTGTATAGTTTGAAAGTGACCTCCTCTCCCCCAAGTCCCCAGGATTGAATTAATTACTCTCTCTTGTATGCTCTTATCATATATTTTTTTAAAAAAATCTTCCTGGTAGATCCTTTGTCATGCTGTATTACAATTTTCTATTTACATATTAGTCTTCTTAGCTACACAAGCCCCCAGGGGCAGAGCCAAATCACACTCATCTTTTTATCCTCAGCACCTGACAAAATACCTGGTCCTTGGAGGGATTAATGAATAGTATTGAATTATAAGACATCTTTAAAGAACTCTCCCTTTCTATTTTCTTTGCTAAAAATAGTGCTTGAATTTCCAACCAACCCTTCTTGAGGGTGCCTTCTTCTGCCTGCTGTTTCCAGCTGGAAAGGCGCATGCCGAAAGTTCAAATATATTTACGAGCTACCTCTAAGATAGTCACTCTGCTGTCTCTTCTTTCCTGGTTAAGGTTGACTCATCCACTTTAACATGAAACCTGGGCAGCCTGGCGATCCATTTCCTGGACTGCTGATGACTCTATCAGCAACTGGCAGAGACCAGGCTCCACATAGCAGACCTCAATCTCGAAATAATCAAAGCCTCTTTTCCAAAGCCTGTCAGCCTCACTTGCTTACAGTGCAACGATCACCCACATCCCACATTCTGGCAAGACGTCCACACAGCCACTCTCAAGCAGGATTGGGAATCCTCTAGCTAGGAAAGAGGAAGCCTGGGTCAGTGTCTTAGATGGGGCAGAAAAACCCTTTCTGTCTCACCTGGAGACTCCCCACAGTGTAGGGGATCATTTCTGGCCCCTGAAGGCACAGGGAGAAGATAGAAGGGATATCCCTTATCACAGACAGGAAGGAGGAAGTGTCTAACTTTTCTACTCTGCTGCCAACCCTGAGGAAATTGGACTCAAATGAACAATAGTGCAGGTTCACACCTCCATGCCTTTGCACTGGCTGTTTGTTCTCCCGGAAAGCCCTTTCCCTCCATCCTGAACAACTCCCTTCTAGACTCAGTTCTGATTTTTCCTCCTCCCAGAACCTGGGTCTATTTGTCTCCACCTGACCAGTCAGCTTCCTTCCTCTGCTTTTCTAGATTATGTTGCAATAATCTATTTAATCATTGTCTTCCCCCCTTGAAGCTACTGATTCCAAGAGGTCGGGAATCATGTCTTCCTCGTCTTCCTCTCCCCATGGTTCCAGGAACCTAGGCTAAGAGGCAGGAAGCAAAAGAAGAGAGAAATGAAAGGGTTTGTGATAGGCAGCTGAGTTACCCTTTCAAGAAAGAAAATTAGAATGGAGGACGAGAAGGAAGAAGAAAAGACTATTTAGCAATGTCTGCCCCTTCTCTTTTAGTATCGGATGGGCACAGCTTCAAGCTGGCACACTGGCGAAGAACTAAGCTCTTTCCTACATAATTTCTGGATTCAAAAAAAAAAAAGTCAAAGGAACATTTCAACTGGCTACCAACTGGGAGTGGCCGATTTGCTTCATTAGTCCCAAGATTACAATGGGCTAGGAAACTTGGAGAAGGATGCTCTGATCTCTATGAAAATGCAAAAAATAAACAAAGACACAGAGAATGACAACAAACTTGACAAAGTATTTATCATCTAATGGAGATTCTGGGGCACCTATTTGGGAAGGTTCTGTGTGTGGCCAGTGCTGTTTGTAGCCCCACACACCTCTACTGGGTGTTGGCCCCGAGTCACGTGAAAATGGAGCTCTCTGCTGGGGTCTGGCTTTCCTGTTGTTACTCCACCTGGGAAAGGAGGTGACAGCTGGGAAGAGGGCTCAGAGGAAAATGCTACAGGCCAGTGGCTGGCTGAGTGCAAGAGGCTGTTTGCAGAGCTCAATCTGTCTCTCTACCTCTCAGCTAGGAAGAGATGGGGCTCTGATACCATCACTAATTCAGCAGGTATTAACGGGCATCTGCCACGTGCCGGGCACTGTGCTGGGCTCTGAGGCACATTTGCTGAACTCCCTGTGCTTTTCAAAAGGATAAGATGCTATCTTTTTTACTATTAATATGCTCAGGAACAAATATATCCAAAAAAAAGGAACAAAAGAATGATTCTGAATATCTACCCTCCACGATTAGTTACATGGCTTACTGAGATAAGTAAAATTAAAAAGTTATTTTAGAATAATTTTTATTAGATATAACCTTTATGGCTTTGGCAAAAAAAAAAAAAAATTACTCCATGCTTCTGCAATAGATTGCTGTCCTAACTTAAAAAAGATCAGTGGTAATAGTAATTTATGCTAGAAATAACATTTTGACTTTATATAGAAAAGAAAAAAAGTTTTATTCAATATTTACCAAAGAATGTTTACACTGCATCTGTGGCCTCTTAATGAGAAAGGTCTGACAGTACTAGTTTTTCTTCATAGGTGGATAAAAAAGAGGAACAGACCAAGCATGACTTTTTCTAAAAGTCTTATTATCAACCAGAGACAAATGTCAGAGGAAAAACAAGCCATTTGGGTTCCTAAACCATTACTCACTTTATCAATGACTCCTTCCTACTTCCATTATTGTAGAATAATTTTTAAATCTTTTAAAAAAATAGAATAAAAGTAGGAAGATGGTCATGACTGGAAAAACTACGAATTGGTAAGAAATAGACACTTTGGTGAAACAGAAACCCACACAATCCTATCTTATTGAAGCAGTGCTTTAAGAAACGGGCTGGCAGTGACCCAGGGTTCCAAATCCTCTGTTGTTTCCCCAAATCACCTGCATCTGCAGAATTTCCTGGAAGACTTGTTCAATGCAGGCTCCTGGACCCCAACCCCAGTGTCTCTGATTCAGTAAGTCTGGAGTGGAGTTTAGAATCTGCATTTCCAATAGGTTCCCATGTCATGAAGGGACCCACCCATGCTTTGAGAAATGCTGGAGGAGAGTCAGTTACCCAAATCTCAAGGCTGTGAATTTCTTCCCTTCCTTAAATCAGAAGTCTTCAAACCATTATGAGAGTTTAAGAATCATCTTGAGAGAAGGTGCAATGGTGAACCTTGCAGGCTCCACCCCTAAAGAATCTGATTCCACTGTTCAGAAAGTTACATTTCTAATCAGCAACCGGAACATCCTGTCGTTCTATGGACATGCCCTTTGAGAAACCCAGGCCTAAGCTGTCTCCACATATTTAGGAGAAAAGCAATTCTGCAGACAAAAGGGTAGAATCTATTTATTTGTTGTCTTTACCATTTTGTTCACTGACAGATTTTGTCTTTGCTTTGCAGCATTTCGAACAAAAATAGTAACTCACTTCTAGCCTGAGCTACTGTCTTGAACTCTCCAGAGGCACACTAGTAAAGACAGAACACAACATCACCAATTGCATAATCCTAGAAGGTCACTCTTGGTGCCCCCACCAGAAGACAACACTCCTGCACTACTGTTCTGAGCTGAATTGAAAATCCATGTGTTGAAGTCCTAACGCCCCCAGTGCCTCAGAATGTGACTTTATTTGGAAAGAGGATATTTAAATGAGATCCTATGGGTAGATCCTAACCCAATATGACTGGTGTCCTCATAAGAAGAGGAGATGAGGACACAGACAGTCTCAGATGTGAGATCATGTGAAGATGCAGAGAAAAGATGGCCAAGCCAAGGAGGGAGGACTCAGAAGAAACCACCCCTGCTGATACCCTGATCTAGGGCCTCTAGACTTTAGAATTGTGAGAAATAGATTTCTATTGTTTAAGACACCTAGTCTGCAGTACTTTGTTAAGGCAGCCCTAGCGAACTAATACACCTAATCTCGTAACAAAACTTGCCTTGAGGATAGTAGAGGCATCAGGCACGAGGGTCCCCTGTGAACTGTCCCACAAACTTCAAACTTCTGTTGGACTCAGAAGCCTGGGAGGTTGCCACGAGGCCCCTGCCAGTGGAGGCTACTGCTTCCAATTGACAAATCTATCCAAAATGCATCCAGAGCCCCAGTGGGCTGAGAATTCTTTTGCAGTTACGCATTTTTGAACATCAGGCTAGCAGTGAGCTAATCCGTGTAAGAATATTTTTGCGGTTAATCCCTAATGCTTTTATGCCAGCCAGAAAGATGAGCTTCTCTGAAATGTTACGGTAGAGTTTTAAGTACAGGGATATTTCCATTTAGGTACAGATGTTGCAAAAAAAAAAAAAATGTATGTATGTTTAATTCTTATAAATCAAATAATGTTTTAATTATACCTCTGGATTTCTATATTTAAAGGAGCCCTGAAGCAAATCAGTCCATAGTGCAAGCAAGCCCTCACTCCAGTTTATTTTTGTAAGTTTTGGTTTGCATGATATTCCAAAAGAAATATATCATTTCTTGGTTTTTCTTTCCCCTTTTTACTTTTCATTTTGACATGACTTCAGATTTTACAGAAAATTTGCAAGAATAGTACAAAGAATTTCTGTACAACTTTCTCCCTGATTATTTATTATGTAAAAATTTTAATGACTCACTTGAACTTTTCATTTATTCTCCTGCCTCCAGAATTCAGGCTAATAGTGGCTTTGACAGAAAATATTTAATTAACTCAAGATGATAATAAAGATAACAATTCCGAAAATTTTTTACTGAAGACCTGAGAACTACTAGGCAATCTTCAAATTCTTAACTTGGATTGTCACCTACTCCTAACAGCCCTATAAGACATGCCATTATTATACCCATGTAATAGAGGAGGGTATTGAGACACAGAGAACTTTAGGATCTTGCCCAGGGTCTCATAGATCTCGTGGTGCTGAGTGCAAATCATACCAACTGGATTCCCAGACCCACTGTTTTTAAAATAATCTTCTATATCAGGTGTTGGCAAACTAGAGCCTTTTGGCCAAATCCTGCTCACCACCTATTTTTGTATGGCCTGTGAACTAAGAATGGTTTTTATATTTTTAAATGGTTGGAAAAAATCAAAAGAAGGATAACATTTGGTGATCAGTAAAAATGATATGAAACTGAATTTTCAGTATGTGTTAAGCTTCACTGGAACACATTTGTGTATGTGTTGTATATGGCTCCTTTTCTGCTACAGTGACAGAGCTGATGAGTTACAGCAGACCTCATGGCCTGCAAAGGCTGAAATATTTACTATCTGGCTCTTTACGAAGTTTGCTGACCAGTGTTCCAATGTCCCCTCACTGTTTGGAACAGTATTAACAGTAATTGGCTTTCAGTGCACCGTTAGCCCTTCTCCAGGGAGCTGGCACTAAATATTTTGGAGGGTATCATTTCATCAACATTTATCCCAAAATTAATTTCATTTCCATTTTGCTAAAAACCACCAAAACGTTTTGAAGACATGTCTCTAAAAAACATTTGCTCAGAATTTCTTTTGAATTCACTGTTGCTCAAAACAATAAAACAATCAGAAAAATTGTTCCACAGGGTATTTGTAGAGGCCCAGCCATTCAGCCACAACAAAAACAACGGAAATACGTTTTATCTCCTGATGTGTTTGTCTTTCAAGGCCATGGATGTCAGCATACAGATAACAACTACACTGGGGCCTTGTTTCTTAAACTCCATGCTCTGAGTCACCTGCAGACTCTTAAATGCAGATTCTTATCTAGTAGGTCTGGGGTTGGGCCTAAGATTTTGCATGTGTAGTAAGCTTCTAGGGGACACAGGTGCTGTTGACAACCATGAACTGTGAGGGTCTACATAAGTAGCCTCAAGGACAGTGAATGCTAATGAGAGTGCCCAAGAAGGTGGCACTGGGTTTCAGGTACTGTACCAGGTATGCCCTCCATGCAATATAGTTTTTTTTTTCCTTATCAAACCCAAAAGGAAACTAAGGCTCAGAGAGGGAAAAAAAAAGATGAGAAAACAGTGAAATTTGAGCCAGCTTTGTCTGACTCCAAAGCTCAGACTCTGGAAGCTACATCTGCTCATCAATGGTGACACTCGGTCCCCAGTTGATTAAACACACTCTCCAGCACGGGGAACGATGAACATCCACTATTCCCATTTCAGCTCAGCAGCATCTAAGAATTCTGAGGCTGCCTTTTCTGGCTGGAGCACCTGACTCTTCCAAGATAAAGATTTTAGCTAGAACCTCCTGATTGTGTTTAAGAGTCTGCAAAAAGGTTTTAAACCCAACCAAGGAAGCCTCTGGGCAGGAGGTACCTTCTATAGATGAAAAAAAAAAAAAATCCTACTTGCAAGATTGAAATAAAACATAGAGGAAGAAAACAGAGAGAGGACAAACAGTGAACTCTTGCGATTCTATAGCACAGCTGAAAAAGCATAAGCTTTGGAAACTTTTAAACTTAGGTTTTTTTTTTCTGGCCTTGCTCACTGTAAGTTAGTTGACCTTGGGCAAATCATTAAACATCTTTTTCTTCTTTTGTTTTTTTTTTTTATCACCATATACGAACTGAAGACATTGAACATCTTTGAGCCTCATGTCTTACATCTCAAAATAGGGACAAAAATACCTACTTTACTGAGTATGGTAGTGAGTACTAGAACTACTATCTGAAAGAGTTTGGCAAATAGGAGGTAATACGTGATCTCGGTAATCACGGCAGTAATGGAAATACTCACGATTATAGTTGCGTATCTCAAACCATGACACTTTTAGGACTTCTTTTGTTCCCTTGTTCTTTTAAGCAAGGGGCAACAAATTGATAGCCATCGAACTGTTTTGTTTAGCCACTAACATAATGCTAAACACAGAATTACCGGCAAATATTTTAAGATTGGGAACTGATTTCAAACCCCTTAAATGTGGGAGGTTTAATGTGCTCAGACAAGTCTAGCTTCTCAGTTGTGCGCCACACGGGCCCGGCCAGCGTGCCTGCCCGGCAGAGCCACTCTGGACGATGGTGGAAGTCGTTACTGGCTGTCTGTGAGACACAGCCCTTCCAACTGGCCACTTCCACTTATTCACCTCACAGCCTGCTCCTAGAGACATTTTAGTTTGCAAGCTTACGGGAAAAAAAATTAGAACTTGTGCTTAAGCTGAAATCAGTGGAGTTTACAAGTCTCTGCAAAGAACCCAAAAGGCCTCCTTCACTCTCTTTCCCATCTTCTCTAGAAAAAACCTCTAAGATGCTATGAGAGTCTAAAAAGCCATCCAGAGACGCTTCCCCCTATGGTTACTGTCACCTCTTTTAGATTTCACGGACTATTACAGAACTCTATTTTAGGAGGGACCGGGTATATTTGTGGAGTGGAGGGAGGGATGCATCTTGCACCGCCTTACTAAGCCTTTTCAGATGAGGCTTAAAATCGTGACCACTCTGTGTTAGTGAGAGTCGAAAACATACTTCACCTTTGCATCTCTCACAGAGCAATCGGATAAAGCTGTTTGGACACGCCTCCCGCAATGCACACGCTCGCACACGCTCACACGCGCTCCACCTCCCCGTGCGACGGCCGAAAAGCAAATAGAGTATTTCAGCCGGCGAAAGTTACTTCCCTAAACGACAGAGAACTCACACGGAGGCTTTCAATCTTTACAACACCACGTTTGCATCAGACAAACACTAGAAACATACAGATAGGTTTGTTTTCTTCTTCACAGGAAATATCAGTGATATTGGGGTGTTCGTGTTTCCCAACGATACCGGGTTTAATACAAGGATGACTGTGCATCGATTAACCTTTGCGTCAGATTTAAATGTATCCCCCATTAACTAATTTAATCTCTCAACAAAATAACAGCCGTTGGCATTATTCTTTGAATAATCCTTGTTTAGCTTCCATAATGGTATACAGTTTAATGAAAAACTCATTAGAATGTAGCATACGGCATAATTAATTCTGGCTGGTTCTTTTGGTGTAAATAGCTAATGCAGATGCTGAATTCCATTTTCCACGGGCTTTATTAATTTTTCATAAACCAATATTTCGACCGTAATGGGTTGTAACTGTTCCATAGAAGTTCTAGAAATGCATTAACTGTCATCAGCATAGTTACTGTAAGTAGGATTTTGCCGTTTGCGGAGTTGGTTCTTCAACACCACATTTTCCAAAGATGACAGGGCGGCTTTGTTTTACACTCAGAGAACGAGTATCCACAGATAATTAACAGGAAGGGTATTTGGCCAATTTGTCTCTATTTACATACTGACTTAATCGATTGGGGGAACAACACTCAACTGTAAGTTTTGAAAAGGGCATTAAAAGAAGGAAGCCAAAATCTTTACATGATTTAGGGTAGCATGGTAACACAAGCTAGAAAACATTAAAAGAAATCAAATCACCTGCGGTTTGAATCTCTGGTAATACACTTTTCCAGGAAAAGATTTAGACAAAACCAGAAAACAAGTTTTCACAATCATCTTCGTGTTGGGCACTGGTTTAGTAAACAGGAACCCAAGCTCGAGCATGGTTGAGCAGATGATGGTACCTATGGTCCTAATTCTTCCAGCCATTGCCGCTGAGCCCACATATACATCAAAACCTTACGGTGTTAGTTATTGTGAATGCAGACACAGGTGCTAACTCACCACCAGACATTTTTGCTTATTTATTTTTTTTGTTGTTATTTTTAAGACAGCTTTCAATTGCTCAAAGATAAATTCCAGAATCCAGATTCCTTTAGATAAAATGTTTAGGTCTTTTGCAACCTTTCTCTAAAAGGTATCTTATGATATCAACAGATCAATATTTCTCAGCCTTTGGTGGGGTGGACAAAAACCTTAACTTGGCTCAGAAGTCCCCACCAGTAGGTAGTAGGTGAAGATCAAGCACCTGCGTTTTTTTTTTTTTTTTTTTTTGGTAACATTCTTCAATGGATTCTAAAGATAAAGGTTGAGAAATGTCTTGGGATTCCACCAACCTCCTCCTACTTACTAAGCACCTACCGTGATCTTCCCCTACTTTCTTGCCGAGTGAATTCTTACTGATCCGTCAAGATAAAATGTACACTGCCCTTTGACTCCTAAGGCAGAGAGTGCTGTTGTTGTCGTGTGCTCCGGCGGGAACTGCCACTTATTACACACTGAGTTTGCTCTGCATTCTCTACTACCCTGTTGACTTCTGGAGGGAAGGCCTGAGTGTGTCTCTGCTCCCTCGGCACCTGGCACAGAGTCTGGCCTTCGATGCCACAGCTCTACATTAGAGGATGACTCAGTGGGAGCGAGTGTTAGTTTACGCACAGTCTCTCTCTTTGGCCCTTGGCTGATGAGACTCATGACTGAGTCGCATCCAGCTAAGGTTACAGGTTCATGCAGGATGTACCTGCTACCACTGTGCATTTTTAAAAAAGCAAAACAAAACAAAATTCCTCAGGGCTTAAACTGGCAGCTTTGTGTGTATTAAATCTGCTGAGCCTGGCTTAGGGAGTCCAAGTGAGGCCAACGTTTCTGTACAGCCTATAAACCAAGAATAACTTTCACAGTTTGACATGGCTGGCGGTGGGGAAAGATGACAATTATTTTGTGACACATGAAAATTAACTGAAATTTAAACTTCCGAGTCCTTACAGTTTTGCGAATATAGTCGTGCCCATTCATTCGCACACTGTCTGTGGCTACTTTTGCCCTACAATGGCAGAACTGAGCAGTTCCAACAGAGACCATACAGATTTCAAAGTTGAAAACATTTGTTACCTGGCCCTATCCGGAAGAAGTTTGCTGACTCCTGCTATAAAGCTAGCAAGCCATACATTCCTTTCTCTTTCATAACTAAATTTGGCTTGGTCTTTTTTTCCCCAGACTCAAGCAACACAACGGTATCCCTCGTCTTATATCATCATCATCCTCACCACTACCATCATGATCACTGTTGCTATATATTCTGAGCTTGCAATCTTTTTTTTTTTTAATTGTTATTTTTACAGTGGTGCAGGAAAGGGTTAACTCAGCAAGCCTGGGGTGTGCCTCAAACCCTGCACATTTTCAAAAAGGCTTACCTTTAGTACTGGCCTTTGGCCCACTCCTGGGAGATGGAGTTCTGAGCCCTTAGAATATTCTCTGCCCGATAGGACTGTTTTTGTACGCCTGAGGCCTTGGACTGTACCTTACCAGTCTGATCAGATAGTCTATGGTAACAATGTGATTTATGGTAAATGGCTGTTTTTTCCAGGTGGCTAAGGTTTGAAAGTTGAGGTGAGTCACGCAGGCACAGCACGCCTATGCCATGGACCCCCAGTGAAAACACTGGACCCCAAGGCTCAGGGGGGCTTTGCTGGTTGATAACACTGTGTGTGTTGTCACATGCCATTTTGGGGGAAATTAAGCACATCTCTGTAACTCCGCTAGGAGAGGAAGCTTTTGCCTGGTTTCTCCTAGAAATCACCTCATGTGTTTTTCCCTTTGCTGATTTTTCATCCACATCCTTTTGTTGTAACGCACCCTAACTGTGAGTATCACAGCTTTTGTGAGTCCAGTGAGTCCCGCTAGCCAATCATTGAGCCCAAGGATGGTCTCGGGGACTCCCGGCACAGCTGTTTGTGCTTTTCCCTTCTGGAGTCAAAAAATCACAATGTAATGCCCAGAAGAGGAAACGTCACTCTCTTTAAATTCTTTGGCTGCCATTGAGAACTGCTGCTGCTCACGTATCACTAGTAGCAACAACTGGCAGGGCGAGAGAGTTGTTAAGATATTTGGTGCACAGTGATATCTTTAAGATGCTTCCATTAGGACATCTTGGGACAGATAGTTACTTGTGGTGGGGGACTGTCCTGTGCATTGTGGGATGTTCTGCAGCAGCCCTGGCCTCCTACATGTCAGCAGTGACCCCCGACCCTACCCCAGGATGTAACAGTGAAAAACGTTTCCAGAAATTGCCAAATGTCCCTGGGGGGGGGGAAGTCGCTCCAAGTTAAGAATCAATAATCCAGAATATTGAATTAAGTAAAGCATTTGTGAGAAGTAACTTGTATGAAGAAAGGAATGGGCTTTAGAACCACAAAGGTATGGATTTGAACCTACTCTCTAACTTTGAAAGTCAGCAACCTTGGGCAACTTCTCCACTTCCCTGGGTTTCTAATTTACCTGCAAAACAAAGGGTAACGGCACTTACCCTGCAAACTTTTAATCTATGAGCATATATGTCAAGGTCTGATCACAGAGTTTGGCATACAGTAGGTAACACTAAATGCAAACGTATCTTTGTTATTGTTATATGCTAGTATACTATGACCTAATGAACAGATGACAATGAGGTCATGCCCTAGACGACTCCTCCTGAGGAAGCTGCATGGCAAGGTGGTGACAAACATGGACTTAAAGTTAGGGGGAAAGTCCTTTTTATAGCAATCAGATTTTTACACACTATTTTTGTGATTCAGGAAAGATGATAAACTATCCATGAAGCCCTGGTTTCATGATCTGATAATGAAGATGATGGGGTAGCATTTTCATGAGGACCTGGGGAGACACAAAGAGTTCAGCACAATGCCCGGTACCGAGGAAGTGCCCCAGATTGGCTTTTTGTTGGGATGTTTTGAGTTTCTCAGTATGTTGATAACGGCAGCTTAAAACTTCTCCTACAAAATTTATCCAGAACCGGATACTCAAACTTCATCCTTCTCCCATGGCCTAGAGTTGGGGCTTCTTGTACAACCACCACCCAGCTACCCCCTGCTTTGGGGGCAGCTCTCCTCCACAGCCTTCCCACGTAATAGAAAGGAAACAAATTTATTGCAAAAATGCAGTTTTTAGCACATAAGCAAGCGCTGATCTTATCTGAAGATCAAAAAACCCCACAGGCTCCATCAAAGACGAGCTGCATTCCCTCTCTGGGACACAGAAGGATGCAGATAAAAATTAAGGCCAAATGTGGGCAGAACTGGAATAAAACGTGGTAAGGCAGATGGGGGAGGAGAGGGAAGAAGCAGCGTGAACTGCAACCGAAGGGGAGGCAGAGGTAAACAGATGTACGAGATAAACTCTTTGAGGTGGAACATTTCCGGGCTGAAAATCCTTTGCTTGGGGACTTAGATCTGGACGCTACTGTTCTAGTTCACTGAAGTGCACTGTGTTTGAATCGGGCAGATGTGTGAGCCATACGAAACACCAGAGAGCCAAAGGTCATTGTTCTCGAGGAACTGCTCCTTACGGCCAGCGCTCGGAGCCCAGTCCAGGCTGGTCCTCCGGGCCGGTATGGGAAAATCTTAGAGCCATGGGGAGGTGGAGGGGTGCTTCAGTATGTGCAGCTTTGAGGGGTTTCGGTGGTAGCAGGTACCTTTCAAACTTCCCCTGTACTTTTTCAGACTGCTAAGGCACTCATTCCAAACAGAGCATGCTCTAGACCCGGGAGTTTCGCAAAATCACCCTGAGTCCCATCTCTATCCAAATAAAACAAATGTGTGTCAGGAACCACAGTTTATCAGGGGTTCTAGGCAACATTATTTTTGTCAGATGTCAAACTGCAGGGCGGGAGTTGAAAAGAGGTTCACCCAGAAGCAAGACTGAACGTCATTTCTCATCACTGTAAGCGGATTCAGGAAGGTGGAGGTGGGAGGGATGACGGGGAGGGGGAGGAAAGGCCTCATCTACCTTCCTTTGACACCCTGTTCTGAGATGAATCATGGTTCACCGTGGCCAAAGCCCAGAGAAAACCAATACCTTTGTGTGGGTGATGCAGGTCAAATACGGCTGCCCTCTTGAGAGAAGCGATTGCAGAGTGCTACATCCCTCCTCTTCATTTCTCAACTTTATTCTGCGATCCCAACACACTGTCCCATTCCCTAGCCTGGTAACAGGTCATGCGGTCCATGGCCGGGTCCTTACCAACACGGACAGAATCAGTTGAGGTGACTGTGGCGATCACACTAATCTCTTACACCGGCTGGGAAGTTGTCCTACGCTCATCATCTTACCTGATCCTCCTAGCAACCCCCAGGCGAGCTTGTTTCAAGACCTGACCACCACCTTTCAAATGTGACTTCGCAGTCGGGGCTGCCTTGCTTTTAGAACAGCTCCCTCCCCCCAAAATCATACATTTTTATTTTCTGGAGGAGCATCCATTTAGGACCTCCTTACCCCTTCCAAAAACCTGCTAATAACAGTCGTGTCAATAGGAATATGGGTCACCATCATCTTCAAGGTTTTCAAGTTGACATACTCTGTTATCTCTTTACTTGTGACTTTAATTGTATGTTTCTTGTCATCCGGACCTAACTGTATCTTAGATCTGCATTTCATTAGATCTTCTCCCTTCCCTATTGATTGTGTCTCGCGGAGTAATTTAACTCAATTCCAATTTTCCTTTGCAGGCGGGGTGCTCTCCCTCCATGGAAGTGAGTTATGGGTGTTCAAGTGGTGCATCTTATGAATCTTGTTAAGCTTTGCCGCCGTGTAACCCCACTGATGGAATATTTAATCACAGAAATGAGTTGGCAGATATGATATACAACGTGGGTGAGCTTTGCAGTGTGTATCTTACTGGCAATTGGGAAACAGATAAATCTGCCATGTGTCAGCACCACGCCGAAAACTTTGTATAACCTTCTTTTATTTATTTTTATTTTGCTTCACTTATTTATGAAGACTAAAGGTCCTTTAAATCAATAGTTTCATTGGCTAGATATTGTGATTATTTCTAAAAGACACTATATATATGGACAAAGGAACTTCTGACACTGACAGGGGATGTCTAAGAATCCTCTTTGAAGCCTATTCCTCCAGATTCCTGGAAATGCTATTTTTAATTACACTACATAACTTGAGGCATGCTCCTGGCCCCGGATATTCATAGATATTCTACTTCTATTTAGTGCCTTCAATTTTATTTAAAGCCTAAAAAGGAATGAGTGTAGACACTGGCCCCTGTCTTCAAGACCTACCTGGCCTTTTTTTTTTTTTTAATTGACTTATCAATCATTTGTCTTAAGAATAAGCCTCAAGGAGTATGAAGATGATTAGGCTTAGGAAAAATAATCAATGCTGTTTAACTTTATAGAAAAACGCTTGTCTCTCTTTGGAGATTTATATATGTTCATGGGATGTGCTGATTTATGCATATCTGCTCTGGAAACCGGTACTGGATAAGCATTTAAAAGAATTCTTGCAAGTGTGACTTGATAAGAATTCAAAAAAAAAAAAAAAACACATCCAAATGAAAGGCCTTGTATAAGAGCTTTCTAAGTTCTTCTCCTGGCATGTGTGTATGTGAGGGAGAGAGAATGTCATAATTTATCAAAGCAAATTAATACTGTTCAGCTAGTAATTAAAGGTCCTCATCAAGAGGTGCAATGGCTCTCCCCACCCCCACCCTGCGTTAGCAATAAAATTGCACTCGGGGCGTCCAAAGGTTATATACGAAAATCAATAACTTGCCATTTTATAATTAAAAGAGAAAATAAATGTTGGGGAAAAGTCCACTAAATTAGGAAAATTACCTTTAGGAGAGATTGAAAATATTGATTTTAATTTACAAAATATGTGAACTTTTCATGCCCCATTCTGAGAGACAATTGGAGGCTGGGTAGTTAATTCTGCATAAGCTTCAGAAAATCAATAATTATACTATGGGGATATTACAAAATGTGTCATTAACACAAAACCTTATATAGAGAAGTGACTGATAAGTCTGGCTTAAGCAGACACAAGGCTGGCCTGCTAAATTCCCAAAGCTAATCCATGACAAGGTTTTCATTTCAGCTTTGAGGCACACACTCAAAATCACAAGATACATCCACTTTATTTTTATACCTGGGGAAATTTTAAAGGCCTCATAAATTCTTAATTATGGACATGTAGGATGGATGACTAATAATTATAGCTGGATATGGAAATTAATGCATTCTACATATATATCTTTGCATACGTCCATGCCATAGACACAGGCGCCTAAAACTTTAGATTTAAGCCAGCTGGATTCGAATATTTCAAAGAAATTGCTTTGGAGTGTGGAAATTGCAGCCACATTTCCCCACATCTCTGAACATCATGAACTCTGTCTATCCACGTACACAAATACATAGGTGAAAGGAGAAAACGTCTGGTTATTTGGGATAATCCAGATATTGGCCACACAAAACACAGACATGCAGATTTCTCAAGTGACATTTACTTTCCCACGCCCTGTTTTTTTAGACTTAAGTTTACTGGAACAGCTCATAGAAATGATTCTTTTGTTGTTGTTTGAGCTCCTTAAAGCTTCCTCTTACAGAACCAGCTAAGACACATGAAGATGGTGGTGGGGGGCGGGGTGGTTGAAATAGCCCACAATGATTACTTTTCTTCTTTAATTTGGCTGGTTACAACACGGAGAAGCAGCATGATCCTAGAGCACGGTCGATAGGAAATACGGCTTTACTACTTATTTTTAAAAATAAAGAAACATGTATTGCCTTTGCCCCACCCAAGTAAAAAATACAAAAATAAATAAATAAATAAAATAAAAAGTATAAGCTGGTTGTCAAGAACACCAGCTCTGGAATGATCAAAGCCTGTTTTCAAAATCTGACCTACTCCTCAGTAGCTGTGAGATTCCAGACCAGTGAAACAAATATGTTATGCTTTGATTTCCTCCTAGGGAACACTGCCATGAGGATGAAATACATTAATTTGTGTAAATTCGCAGAACAGCGTCTTCCATAGAACGTATCCAGTAAATACCAACCACTGTTATAACTTACCCTCGTGCTGTAACCTAACGGTCTAACTTCTGAGGCTGGGCCCTGGGCTAATCCGAATGGCGGCTCTGATGCTCTAAACATCATGCAGATTAATTTACTCTTGTATGTATAAGTCCATCTGAACTGTTTCCCCTCTTCCTGTCCTCTCAGACACCCACAGATGTGCATGTGGCTCTGAAAAGCACACTGAAGGAGATGTTCAGTGTTTCCCTGGTAGGGAGAGCCAAGATGCCCAGCAAGTATCCTTTACCACGCAGGACCAGAAAAAGGCACTTTCCTCTCTCTACCACAATCCACACATCTACACTCTACCTTCCCACAGAAAGACTTCTTGCTTCTTGTTCCCATTATTTTGGGGAGGAAACATGCACCCAGGAGTGTGCACACGCCTGTGCACACATGCGGAGAATCTGCCACTTCCATAGTCTGGGACTCCATCTCATACGCAGTGCCAGCAGGGGCACGGAGGCTGCTAGCTGGATTTTCTCTTTCCCTATTTGGGGGATTTCATTTCCTTGCAGCTTTTCACAAGAATGTACCCCAGTAAAGCCTTCTTAATTCCATGTGCCCCCTGAACAGACTGCCATGCCCCCGATCCCAGCATTTAACTCCCTGCTAAATGCACATTCTGAGAACCGAAGGACTGGTCCTCTCATGAAAGAAGAAAAGCATCTCTTAGTCTAACATCATAGTATGCTCACAATTCAGCAGAATCAGCTCTCAGCTCATTTTCCTTTCATGGCAGAAAGGCAAAATGTTAACTTATTCATTTTTACTTATCAGATGTTTACATGGTGCTGGCTAGGCACCACACGCTCTTCGTATATTAACCCATTGAATTCTAATAAAAACCTTTGAGTTTGTTAGTATCATCATTCCCATTTAACAGATGAAGAAACTGAGGCACAGAGAGGTTAAGTAACTTGCCCAGAGTCACACTGCCGGTGAGTAGAGGGAACCAGGATTTGAACCTGGGCTGTCAGGGTACAGCTTCCATGTTCCTCACTCTGCTGTGTGTCCTTTCAGGATGTGGGATCCACGATATAATGATAGAGAGCCTTATTGCTAAGTCTCTCCACCCCCATGAGGGTCAACACAGTTATTCTGCAGTGGTGGAACCCCTGGACTTAACCCAGGCTCCTGATTAAACTCACACACGAAGAATAATTGCAAGCACTGCCTGCCGGAAATCCGGCACTCAGCTATCACAATGCGCCTTCCCAGATTTATCAAATTTCAAATATTTTTATCAAGATTAAAATTTGGTTACTGTACCAGAGTAGCTAGTTTCCTGTGTTCCTTTCTCAGCTACTAGGGTCGATACTTAGTATCTTTTTCATCTACTTGGGTTGATACTTAGTATCTTCCTCATCTACTAGGATTGATACTTAGTATCAGGAAAATGAGAAAAGTCAGGCATCCTAGGAAGAAACAAAGCAAGGGATGTGACTTACCGTCAAGAGGTCACTAAGTGAGTGGCTCTAGATCAACTGGTTGTTTATTTCTCCTTATTTAAAAGAGCCACATCAAAGAAAGACTCCTTTTCTATAGACATGTGGCAAATCTACTGCTAAGGTTCTAGGTGTTCGATGCGGCCTTGGTAATGAGCAAGGAGACACAGGCAGTAGTGACAGGCCAAGCCCAGCATGTCAAAATGTGAAATCTCTGTCTCTGTCACTTCTGGATCACACTCTCCCAAAATTTGGTAACTGAGTTTTCTAAGAGTGGATTTCCCAGTTGAGAGGTAGCTGGAGCTTAGGCAGGGAGGGGTGAGGAGAAAGACATATCCCTGACGGCAAAGTAGAGAGAAATGGGATTGCTAACGGAAATTAATTAATGGAGAAATGAAGACAACTTAATTTTTTTCAGTTTTCTAAATAGGCTTTCTTTTGGCAATTCCGAATCACTGCCACATTAATGCAAAAAATTAAGGCAACTCTCTGCTTTGCCATGAAAAAGAAAACGCAACCCCAAATGGAAATGTATGGCTAAAAGACACGTTCAGGCACACTGAAATAAAATGGGCGTGAACAGCTCTCCGTTTGTTCAATATGCTATTGAACAAAGTCTCAATGCTTTCTTAAGGCAAAATCAATGTGAAGTGTCACAGGGGGTGGTGGCTCTACGCTTACCCCACAATGTAACTTACACCATTCTCCTTTAATTTTTAAAGTGTTTTAAGCACTCTTGGTTTTGCCCAAAGAAATCATTCAGAACTTGTTAGGATAGGAATTCACTTGGTTCAGATTATTTTACAAAACCCATTCTTTCTTGGCAGGCAAAGCACATTTAGGAAAGACCAAAAAGATGTCGTGCAAAGAGAAACTCGTTACCTGCATAGAATTCAGGACTGTAGACTGCTCCCACAACTGGATTCAATTTCCAGCCTTAAAACAAATATGCAAAAACATTATTATCACATTTGATTCAACAACTTATATCATTGCAAACTAACTGCAAATAAAATGGGCTAAGGTATTTTGTTTTCTGTGGTTTTATTTGTATTTTAAAATGTATAGTACATGCAGTTTGGGCATGCATAAAAATATTTGAAAACAACACATAAAAATGGATTTATGCCCTTCTTTGATTTTTTGCCAATACAAGTTAACAGAATAGAAACTACTGACCAGCTACAGGTGAACCTTTTGAAAAGATGTGGTAATTAATTTTCTACCGTATGAATATATTTTAGAGCCACTATAATAATTTCCATTTTTATCTCATTTCATATATCACTGCTAAATGAGCCATCGTGCCCCTTTGCATTAAGTTCACAAACACTCGAAAGCCCGCATAAACAGAAATTTTGCAGCAAACATACTCTGAAAATTGTCATTCCTAATTATGACCCTGAAATACTAGAGAATTCCAAAGTGCTTTTTGAATACCAAAGAAAATTTTATCTTACCCCCTAGAGATTTAGTGTGGAATACATTTTAATGTATTCAAGAACCATAAAAATTCTTAAGCAATGCATGATATCTAAGGTAACTTTCAAATAACCTGTATATTAATAGAATCCTGTAATTTTCCAAATGTTCTGGATGGAGAGTTTTCTGTAAAATGAGTCCCAGCCCTTTAGAAATTTTTACTCCAAAAAAGGGCATACAAGAAATTCACAAATCAGGAAGCATGTTACAGATGGGCATTATTTAGGGAACAGCCTCTAGAGAACGATCACAGTTTAAGGGTGATGTGATTGTTTCCTTGTCTTATTGATAAGTCTTTATGGAAACATCTGTAGCAGTCCCCAACCTTTTTGGCACCAGGGACCAGTGTCATGGAAGACAATTTTCCCCTGGACTGGGGGGTTCGGGGGAAATGCATCACTGCCTCAGCTCTACCTCAGATCATCAGGCATTAGATTCTCATAATGAGCATACAACCTAGATTGCTCACATGCACGGTTTACAGTAGGTTGGCGCGGCTATGAGAATCTAATGTGCCGCTGATCTGACAGGAGGCGGAGCTTATGTGGTGATGTGATTGATGGGGAGCGGCTGTAAACACAGATGAAACTTTGTGTGCTCACCCACCACTCACCTCCTGCTGTGTGGCCCAGCCCACGACCAGGGGGTCGGGGACCACAGCATTACAGAATTTTTGAAAGAAACAGGAGGGCAGGTATATTGTCTTGCCCTGAGTCCTTGTGCAGAGGGTCAAATACCAAAGGTCTTCCTATAAATATTTCTTAGAAAAGGCAATAGGAAAAGTCTGGATGTGAGGGAAGGTATCTCTGACAATGAGAACTCTCTGAGGTTTTCCCAGAAGGATGAGGTGTGACTTCCTGCCTGCCCTAAATGATGTGCCTCTGAGAGCAGCTGAGAGGTATTCCCAGAATTCACTGAGGATCTAGTAAGATTCAGAACTTTCTAGAACTTTCTAAGGATGTTTTGTTTCTAAAAACTTTCCATTCCAACTTGCATAAGCTAGGTGGTGGACAGCCCCCAGGATGATCTTAGTTCAGGATTTTTCAAATGCTGTACTTGGATTACCTGGGAGGCATGTTAATGGGGAATTCCTTGGCCCCATTTTTGAGATCTACAGAAAAACACATAAAATTCTGAGACTGATTGCCCCATGAGTATCCAAAATTCACATTGACACCTTTGTCTCTTGTATTAACCATACCTTGCCTTATAGGAATTTCTATAGTGATAGAAAAATAAAAATTACCCCAAGCATTTCAGAACATATGTTTTATGAATGTAGACAATGACTTCAATTTGACTAACTAAAATTCCGCTGCTTTCTAAAATAGAAAATGCCCGATTTCTGAGGACACAGGAACTAATGTCCACATTTTGGAGTCTAAGAAAAAACAGCAAACTACTTGAAAATAAAGCTTCAGAAATAGTAAGTGTTCTCTGCCTTTCTAGCCTTTCACAGAAACCTAGAATTTGTGAACTAAACATATATTGAGTCATATTAAGCGAGTAATTATTGAGTTATCACACCTCTTCCTCTTCCATCTGTTCCCCACCTCATGCCCTGGTTAGACTCCTGTCTTTCCTTAGTAATGGAGACGGAATTTATTTCCTACTTGTCAACCCAGCTGTTGTTTTTTGTATATATCCTTATCACCGTCCTTAAACACTTACTGTTATATACAAGGCTAAGACATGCTATTCACTGAATGTGTCCCTCTCTCATTTACGACAATGACCTTTCATTTTCTCAAAAAACCCCCCAGATTTCTCGGAGGCATCTAAGACTGGCTAGAAATTATCTACCTTTATCTTCCTTGTTTCCTTGGGTCAAGAAATCCACCTACCTACCTATCATCTGTCTATACATCATCTACTGTCTGTCTCTCTCATGTCTACTGTCTGTCTAGCTACCTATCACCTGTCTGTCCATCTATCACTTACTGTGCAGCTAAATCCATGTACCCACCTGTCAACACACCTATCACCTGTCTGCCATCCACTGTTTATCTGTTTACCCGTCTGTCTGCCAAGTATCTACCAGTTTTCCAAGTCTGCCCACGGAAAACTTCCACTCAATATAAAAATAATAGAAATTAAATGACACTCTGCCTCCTCAGGAGACCCACACCATGTTCTGTCTGCAAGTATTAATTGAGAGAGGTAATTGATAACATCTCCTCTGGAAGAAACCGACTGGGAATCTGTGAGCCGCAAAATGAAATGCGACTGCCGGCGTCGTCGTGGGAACGTCATGCCGGTATCTCCTTCCCATCCCTGATCCTGTCTCCTAAACTAGGCTGCCCCACTCCCCCTGCAGGGAAACTAAAGGCCTTTCTGAACCACACAACAAGCACGAAAACCCAACTTCTGCTGTCCCTCCACTCCTGAAACCCGCTCCTCACCAAGTCTTCCCCCTGCAGCAGACGGTATCCCCATCTACTTGGTGGCTCCAAATAAAATTCTTGATCAATAGTTGACTGATCCCATAGCCCCACACCCCATGTGCAACCCATTAGAAGATCCTATCGGTTGAACTTTGAAAAGCTCTTCCCTCCTCCTCCGTTGCCACCATCCCAGACCAAGGCACGTCTCTCTCTGCTTGGAGACGTTCCACAACAGCAGTGCCCTGACTCTCACCGTCTCCTCTTACTCCTTCTTCCCCTTCCCCCAACCCTCTGCCAATCTATTCACCGTGGCCAAAGCAATTTTTAAGAAGAAAATCAGACACATCATTCTGCTATTCAGAATTCAACAGCTTCCTTCTGAGCTTTCGATAATCACACATCCCCCACCTTGGTCTACAGTCCACACAATCCAACCCTTGTCCGTTTATTTTGTGCCACTGTCCCATTTCTCTCCATTTCCAGAGACGCTGGCCTTTTCCATCTGTATCAAACCTCCCAAGATTATTCTATGCGAGGACTTTTTGTCCCCACTGCTCCCTCTGCTTCGAGAACTCTCCCCAGCTCTTCACAGAGTTGACTTGATGTTATTTAGGTCTCCGGTGTTTTCCCAGAACATGCTACTTAATGTCACTTGCCCGCCTCCTCTTAGAATCGCTCTTTGATTCCATTCCCAGTTTTATTTTCTGCATAGCTGTTAACGCTATCTGGCTTTAACTTTCTTTCTTTGCTTGCTCTTGTTTTATATGGCCATTTTCCTTCGTTAAAATTAACGGCAAAGTGGACAAGATTGCTGTCCGGCATGATTTCCAGCACCTGATACTTGTGTTTGGAAAAGAGTAGGCACTTCATGAACATTTCCTTGGTTTTACTCTAACTTTTCTAATGGATTAAGTCTTTTTTGGCCGGAACCGTGTCTCCTTCCAACCTCCAAGCACCTGCTTCCTTGGGTACGTTACACATCTAACGGAGGAGGGTCCTGTCGGGGACGACTATCTCCTCCCAGGTTGTCCATTTGAAATCTTTCCACTTTTTTGATGTAGATGTTTATTGCTGTAAACTTCCTTCTTAGCGCTGCTTTTACTGAATCCCATAGGTTTCAATATGTTGTGTTTCCATTTTCATTTATTTCAAGAAAATTTTTTTATTTCCTTCTTAATTTCTTCATCGACCCAATGGTAGTTCAGAAGTAGGTTGTTTAATTTTCGTATGTTTGTGCAGTTTCCAAAGTTCCTCTTATTATTGATTCCTAGTTTTATTCCATCGTGGTCTAAGAAGATACTTCATATGATTTCAATTTTTTTTTTTTAATTTGTTAAGATTTGTTTTGTGGCCTAACATATGGTCTATCCCGGAGAATGTTCCTTGTGCTGATGAGAAGAACGTGTATTCTGTAGGTGTAGGATGAAATGTTCTGTAAATGTCTGTTAGGTCCATTTGGTCTAGAATCCAGCCCTTGAAAATCACCTCCGCTCAGACTTGCACAGCTCACTCAGGCTTATGGAGATGTATGCAAATCACATGCAAATATACCCACAGTCCCTGGGACTCCTTCTAGTACCTGGAAGAGACCCTTGGGATGACCCCGCTGGAGATAAGCGCCTGCACTGTCAGGAAGAGGAACAAAATGATTCCATTTTTAATTTCTTAGGCAGTTTGTGTACATCCCCAGGCCTTGCAAATTCAGAGATTTTGATCGAGGACATTAAACCGAACAATGAGGCTTACAACAAAAGGAGAACGGCTGATAAAGCCCACTGCTCCAAGCCTCCCAGGGCCCCTCCACACAACAAGGCAATGGAGCAGACACCAGACACACTGGGGTCTTGCTCTGTATCCGACACACGAGCAGTTTGGAGAGACCCCTCTGTGGCCCAGCCTCCAGGGGCTGCGTGCGAGTCAGCACTCCTCTCCCCAAATTTAGCTTGTCAAAAGTCACATGCCAACCTTCTTTAGAAAAATGCTGGCCCAGGTCCCCAGGGTTAACTATCGCTGGAGCGGGTGTTAAAAGGCAAGTGTCAACGTGCACACAAAAAAATCAGCACAGGCCTTTTCCAGGGCTCCGCCGGGCTGTGTGTCACAGAAACACACACCGCAGGGGTTTCAAAGACTACCTGTGAATGCTTTCTGAAAATGCGCACTAAGGATGCCGGAGACAAGGTAGTGGAAACGGTGCAGGAGGCAACGTCCAAATGCCAACAGGAAGCTAGCTGCACACTGTCTCCGGGTGTGTTCTGTTTTGGTTCATTCAGTATTGTTTTAGCAGCATGCACTCATTGCCAGCACTTAGATTTCATCTAATACACAGGATTCCTGGTTCTCTTGAAACATAGACAGAAATGGCACATTTTAGTTAAGAATTCCCCATAGACAGATTTATTAGAGGTGACCAGGGGCTATTGCATGTAACTCCCCAGTTAGTCACCCTCTCTACTGCCCCCTACAGTGTGCCTCGCTGGGAGGCCAGATGGCTGCTATCTTTTGTCGAAATTCTGTGCCATTTTTTCTTCTAATAGAAAAATATTCTGCTTTACCCAGTATGAAAACAAAAGACAGTCCAAAAGGACAGTTTCTCAGACTCTCTGATTTCTCATTTATTGTACCTGCTCAACCCTTGTTAGTATTTGAATATTTGACCTTTAGTGTCTACCAGGAAATTCAACTTACTATCTACAACAAAAAAAGGAATGACATGACTACTTAATACTGAGATTATGGTGTAATATTAAACAATATTATGCAACCAATAATAAAATTTTTAAGGCACTTGCATACAAGCACTGTGTTTAGTACTTTATCTCCCATAATTTTCACAAATACTTATGATGTAGGTCCTGTTATAAGTGCAGCTTTCCTTTGAGAGAAGTGACATGGAAGTTTAAACAACTTGCCTATAGCCCAACCAGCCAGAGCTGATATGGGGAACAAGTCTATCTGTCTCTCTCTAGACTCTTGGATGTTTTTGTCCAGTTTTCATCCTTCCTGAGATCTCTAAGAAAATAAAAGAACCGCATGTAACACCCATGCTTCCCCCACATCCAGGAATCCCTGCAAATTCAGCTCTCCACTTGTTTTGCATGTGCAACATTTGACCTGTGCAATGCACACAGCACACCCCAACTTCTCCGTGTGGGTAGGTGGCCTTGGGAGGAAACCGCAATAGAGAAATAGTCCAATTCCCTCTTTGCGGAGCTTTCTGATGGGTGGAATATCCAGAAGCCTAGATTTCATTCTACGGCTTTTGTTTACGTCCACGTTTAAATGTTCTGGGAATGGATCCACATCTTCTGTGATGTTGTTGAGGGAAGTCCTCCATGGCAGAAGCTTCTAGACAAGAATCTCATCGCATTTAGGGCTGAGTTTTATTCATCACTGGAAACTCTGCAGCTGCTAAAACTTTTTTTTGGGTTCATGATTGAAGCAATGCATGAATGTGATGCTGGCACTGATAGCTATATTTCACCATTTGGAGATGACCTCAAAATTTGATGACTCTAATAATTTATAATTTTGCTGAAGCACAATTTCTATGCCTTGTGAGAATGAATTACATAGCTAATGAGTGAACCTCACCAACTGCTTAATTTTCTCATTTCAACGTGACTTTATTGGTCCTGATTTATCCCTTTTTTCTTCTTTTTTAAACCATAACTACACCCTCTTGTTAAGGATTTGAAAGGGCTCCATGCTTTTTCAGTTATATCGTATTGCATTTTATGGGAAATTTTATTTGTAGTTGTGATACTGATGAGTCAAAACTTGGAAAAGCTTGGAGAACTATTTTTCTTTGAATATCAAAGTTCTCCATAATCTCCAGAAGCCACAGTCTTTTACATAATTAAGATTCACGATTGTTTTTTAAATCAGGTGTACTGTGATTGCCATCTACCCATTGGGTGTCATACTCGGTTTGTGTGGCAGGAATAATCCCAAGTGCCCCTTTGTAGGTATCTGGATGAGAGACCCACACGACTTATTCCTGGCAACCAAGAATGCATGGCTACCTGGGAATGAGACACGAGATGTTCATGCCGACACGTGGCAGGAACACAGGTTGCACATTTAACAATTTTTTGGTTACTGTAGCCAATTTTCATCTGAATGCAGTTTGACAAGATGACAAGGCAAAAGTGATGCCTGATAGGTCCCACAGGCATGGCCACACGATTTCGTCACTTCATGATAAAAAGAAAAGTTTTTGTTAATTATTTCATCTCATCTAGCCTCAGTTTTCGCATCTCTAAAATAGGGATAATGATGTCGTCTTTGCAGGGCTTCATTTGGGTCCAGTGCATTTAAAATGCTTCACATAATGTGTACATAGTGTTCCAGAAATGTTGGCTATTTATGAGTGGGCTTTGAGTTGTGTTGAAAAAATTCTCCACGTCTGCTTTTCAGTCTCTTCGTATGACATTGATCAATAACTCTTTCCTTAAAACAAATACGCACACACGTGGCTTAAGGAATAACACTTGGCTTTTCTTGCTTCACTTGCTCACTCAGCACACGTGAGCACCTACGCGTAGGCATGCAAGCACTCCGGCGCATTCACATGCACACACAGTTGCAACTTCATAATTAAACAATATGCCCAATCGTCAGGTTGACGTTATCATGTATTAACTCTGGCAATTTGCAGAGCTATTATTTTTATCCCAGTAGAAAGGCTTCACGTCATATAAATCAGAGGTTTGCTTCATTTCAGCACGGGGCATTTCAAGCTTGTTGAGGAAACTGTCTTTACCATTTAGGGTATGTCTTGGGCTGTTGGGGCTGAGAAAAATGGTCTGCAGAATAAATAATTCTTCTGATCTTTCAACTTAGAGCCCTACTACATTGAGAGTACATCCCTGTTTAATGGTTCCCTTTTTAAAATGAAGAACAAAGTGACTTTGTATAATTGACAGCCACTGGCAGAAGAAAGAGAAAAAACAAAACTACCAAATGCTAACATTATTATTTATAACTGTAAAACAAAAACAAAGAATTACATAACAACCAGTACTGAAGTTCTGAATAAACCCATAGATCCATTTTGTGGAATATTATGTAACCACTAAAGAGACTTAGTCTGATTTGTATGTATTAACATTGAAATAACTCTATATTGATTCATAAAAGCCAATTAAAAATGACATGTACATCATGATGCTACTTATATAAAAACATGTACACAATACTGTGAATAGTATAAATACATACCTACTTCATGTAAATGCATGAAAATGCAAATTAAAACTATAGACAACAATCTATAATAGTAGCTTCCTCTAAAGGGGAGGTAGGAAATCAGGTTGGCAGTAGTGTTGTTCAAGATATATTTTACCCTTGTTCTTAATATATATTTTTTTATTTCAGCATATTACGTGGGTACAAAAGTTTAGGTTACATATATTGCCTTTGCCCTGCCAGAGTCAGAGCTACAAGTATGTCCATCCCCCAGATGGTGTGCACCATACCCACTAGGTGTGAATATGCCCATCCCTCCTCACCCCTTCCATCTGCCTGACACCCAGTGAATGTTACTACTATATGTGCACTTAAGTGTTGCCAATTAATACCAATTTGATGATGAGTACATGTGGTGTTTGTTTTTCCATTCTTGTGATACTTAACTTAGTAGAATGGGCTCCAGCT
>CAUYRT010061249.1:0-17891 GCA_963574885.1 Lepilemur ruficaudatus
TCCTCCCGTGGAGTCTCTCATGGTCTCAGGTATCCCTCCTTCTGACCCTCGTCCGATGTATACTTGTCTGCTTGCTTAATTCTCCCGCTTTCTTCTAAAATCTGTCTTTTTTGCGGAGACACTCTGGCTGGCGGCTTTACTTGTCCTCTATCTTTAATTCTCTCCCCTAGTTTGGAAAATGTTGAGGGAATAGGAAATCTCAACATTTCTGATGCAGGTATAAGTTAATAAAATCATCTCTGGAGGGAAATTTAGCAGCTTGTGTAAAATAACTCAACATTTTGTATATTATAGGAGTCAGAAACTTTAATTGCAGTATTGTAATCTTAGGAAATAGCCATAACAATTAAAAAAAGATTTTTCTAGAATCATTTTTATCACATATTAACAAAAAATTGAAGACAACCTAAATATCCAATGAGAAAATATTTACAGTATGGTTCATCCATATATAGAAATTTATCCAGGTAAAAAAATCCAATTCTATGAAACAAACTGATATATCATATACCAAAATGTTCAAAAGAGTATTTATGGAGAATTATCATTTTCTATATATTTCTAAATTTCTATATTTTAGTCAGTATATATACCATATTGATATTCATACAAAATAATCAATATTATTTTATTAAAAACTGATTAAAAGAGGTATTTGATTCTTGGGAAGAATAAGTGGTTAATCAATTTATTCATTCAGCAAATAATTATTGAACTCATACTATGTGCCAAGGATAGTGCTAAGTGAGGGAGTCAAAACTGTGAACAAAATTGACAAAGTCCTCATCCTTATACAGTGACATTCTACAAGGGAAGATGATTACATATATAGCATAACGTCAGGTACTGTAAAGATAAGATGGCAGAGTAAGGTAATTAGGGGTATTTTAGAAACAGTGGGTGGGAAAAGCCACTCTGAGGAATTACAATGTAGGCAAAGATCTGACTGAAGTGAGGCAGCCAACTATACACTAATCTAGAGGAGGAATGTTCTGTCATAATAACAGCAATTAGCTGACATTAGTGGAAATGGTGGAGTATGGACTTTTGAAAATCCTTTCCTCTATAAAAACAATGAAAACACTAGGAAAAATAGAATAAATTTTTCCATAAATCTGGGAATTAACCAAAGCCTTACAACAAATTCTGGAATATTTATTTAAGAAAATTGGAAGAATCCTGGTAAGGACAGTGAGCTTTGTGGCATTTTAATTTACCCTATGTCCAAATCCTTCTTCTCTGCACCACAGTAGCCTAATAATTCAACAGCCTGCAACCAGAATGAAAACCAGCAGTTTGGCAGCCACTGGAGGACACACAATGGAGTTGTAACTCTGTTAAATCCCCATTCTAAGAGGTAACATTATTTAATCTGTCTGGTAGTCTCCTAAAAGACACCATTCCAAGGTTTATCTTTATTTGACTTAACTCAAAACTCACCCAAAGTTAACTACCTTTTTTTGGAGGTATTTGTTGAAATCAATTATAACATAAGTAAAATGATGTCTGCCTTAGGCAGTGGATAACAGTTACAGCAAACAATAGGCTAATCAAAAGCTTAAAAGGAAAGCTGGGGACGGAGATGTCCACAGGGGGGCTTTGAAAAGTTCTGATATGTAATTAGAAATCTAGAAGACCATACACATGTGTAGGGCTGTATGTATTTCCAGGGCTGTGTATGTGCTCAGGAAAGTCCTGAGAGGGTCCTAAGCACTCACTTTAGGCTGAACTTATGGCTGTTCACAAGCAGGAAGTGAAGAATAAAGGTAGCCAAATAGAATGGCTGCAGAAACTCTTGGGAAGTTTTCTTTGCAGCATCTATCTGTGAGGACCATATACACCGACAAATAGATGCAAGGAGAATGTGCATTCAAAGATGTCATAGAGAAACTTTGGCATTTATAGAGCTCACTCTATTGAAGCAAATTTGGACAGGGATCAGGATTCTATGAGCTAGGGAAACTTAGGTACACTCATGTCTTGTCGGGGTAATTTGAACTAAGGCATCATCAGTCGAAGTAAATCAGAACTGGAGAATAGGAATTGGCTGGGTACTCAGCTAAGCATTAACAGGGGTTACAAAATAATGAAAGAATTAGGAATCCACAAATAAAAGCAAAACCATCTAAGAAGTTCCACATAAATGAGGCTTGGAATTAACATTCTAATAGCCCCATCATTGATAAATGAATAAATAAAACTTCACTTGATTCAAATCCACCAAAGTTCTCAGAGCGTGATTAAAAGAAATTGAGCAGTAATTCAGTGAACATTGTACTGCAAATGGAAAGCTTCAAAATGTAATCAGCTGTGATGCCCAAGGTCTAACTACCATTCCTGAAAACTTTACTATGAGGTTCACTTTTACTTTGCCAGTGTTGGTAGGAAACATTTCAGATATGACTCCACATATTTGGAAGAAAGTTTTAAATAGACAGAAACTCCAGAATAATCACAATAACCACAGTTGAACTGAATTATATACATTAATCTAAAATTTATTCTCTCTCCTAAGCTAAATCAGAGATCAAACCCAATGACTGACTGATAGGTCTTCTAACTTGGTCACACATTTATTTTTACATTTTCTTTGCAGTACACCTGGAAATCTTTGTGTTTATATATTGTGTGAAGTATTTGAAGCCTAATATATAGATAATGGAAATGATCACCATAAAGACTAGTTTGGTCCCAAAAACTGGAAGTAAAAGAAGTTTATAGAAGGGAATGGTATCTGTCAGACCACCATGCCCAAATAGATCTCTTTCTCCTCTAAAGCCCCACAATACTTTGTTTCATGTCTCTTTTGGCGTTTATTATATTATCCCTTGCTATACTATTTGTGAGCATGAATCATAAACTTAGAGATCATTGAAAGTATATATCATCTCATATTCATCACCAAATATGGTAGTCATTATAGCTATTCAATGAGCATTTCTGATGTTCATTGCAGAACATCAATGCAGACATGGTAGGAGGTAGATGACACTTTTCTCCTCCTTGAAGTTAAGTCCAGCCTTATCATTTATTGGTCAATTAAATATGAGTGAAAAGTATGTTTGCAATTTCCAAGTGAAAACTTTAAGAAGCAGGATATGATCCATCATATTCTCTTTTTCTGGCTCAGCAATTATGGAAGCACAGGGCTGGAGCTTCCCTCAGCATGGTTCTCTGAGTGAGGATGATATGCAGAAGACTCCCCCAAGCCAACATGTGATGGATGTGTATCATGAATGAAAAAAATGTGTTTTTGCTGTTTTAATCCTCTTATATTTGGGGGCTGTTTGTTTCTACAGCATAGGTAAGCCTATGCTGACTAATATATTGTATAATCCATAGCACTGAGCACAATACTTGTTGATAAAATTTCAATTGCTAAAGGACTTTCAGATCTTAGGATTAGTTTCATTCTCTCAGGAGTCTCTCAGGTCAGTGGCATGGATTTCTCTCAGTGTGGAAACCTATTCTGTGATTCCAAGTTTACTGTGAGGACCATGACATTTACACAAAGAGGACACTAATGATCTTTCATGTCCAGCTTATCCTGTCACTAAGCAATAATTGAAATAAATACTATTTTTGAGCACCTTCTCTTCATCAATATAGCCACAGAGTTCCAGAACATTAGATTTGGAAGATACCATAGGAAGCATCAACACTGCTCCTTCATTATACAGATGACCATGTGAATGACCATTAAGCAGATGATTCATGACCAAAGAAGGAAAGGCTTACGTCTGTAGTCAATGGTTGAAAAATGGTTAAATGTTAGTGACTGAGGTACTTAAAACCTAAGTGGGCAGGGAAGAGAATACAAGTATATAAATGATGAATAAACTGATACAGGCTATTAACGCAATGGGAACCTATAGAAGGAAATGATCTATCTATTTATGTATCTATCTATGAATAATAGGTAACAATGGACACATCAATAACTTACCATATGAATTTGCCCCATGGCACTTGGGTGAAAGAAATGGTGCATTTCTTAGTTTTTTTTTTTTTAAGTCAAATTAAACGTGGGTTAGTTCTTGCCACTAAGATAGTGAGATTCAATCTCAATCATTATTTTGAGGTTCCATATATCACTTTGTTTGTATAAGCTTGTATAAACTTGCCATAACTCATATAATCCAAGAAATTTGGAGAAAACTTTCTGTCTTTTAATCCAATGTTATCATGAGAAAATATTCAGGCTATGTGATACAATCAAATACTGTCAGTTTTCCTAATCACAGCCTACACTCCCTCTGAGATAAAGTTGGCCACCAAGATATTCACTATCCTTTTAAAACCTGTGATGCTTAGAGATCAATCCCTCACATCTATCTATATAAGTAACCCCACCAGAAGGCCTGCCAACTCCCAGCTTTGTATGTATGCAAGAATGTTATATATTCCCAACATTCAAAGAGCCAGTGAAACTTCCACCTCTGAATCCAGATCTGAAAGACTTCCCCTTATCAAACAGTCTTGGCTTATATCTATGTGAAACTAGAGACATCCAAAAGCCATAAAAATAGAATGTGAAACCTTCAAACAACCAGTAGAAAATTTACATCATGAAAATTAGATTTATCCATTGGATACATACTAGGAGAAACAGTAATAAAGAAAATTTTAAAAGCCTACACAAATTGAATCAATCTGGGAAAATATAAAATGCCAAAACTGGCACAAAAATTGGAAAACTTGACTAAACTAATCACATTAAAGAAATAAAATAATAATGAAAAAGCTTCCCTTCAAATGATCACAAGGCCCAAATGTTTTATGGATGAGTTTTACTGACTTTCAAAGAATTGTTAACCCCTATCTTGTACAAATTTTTGCAGAGAAACTCATGTTATAAGGCTCCCACAGCCTTGATATCAAAATCAGTTAAGTATATTATTAAAAAATTAAAATCCAAAGACTATTGATATAAAAATTCTTAACATACTATTCGTTAGCTGAATTCAAGTGTATAAGAGAATTTAACACATCATGACCAAACAGGGTCTACCCCAGGGATAAAAGAATACTTTAGTACCAGAAAAATTTGTCAATATAATTTCTACATTAATAGACCAAAGAGAGGATCTCTTTATGGTAAGAGTACTTACAGAACTAAGGATAGAATGAAACATTTTTTCACTTCATAAAAGTTATCTACCAAAAATCTATAGCAAGCACTTTTTAGTGGAGAAAGCATATACACATTTCCTAGAAAGTTGTAAACTAGACAAGGATACTGTCACCACTATGTTTTACTATAGTACAATGGTTTTGATATAATGCAAATTTTGAAAACACAAATTTGTTTCAACATGATTAATATACAAATACAATTTGAGTATAACATGCATTTTGTGTTTACTTATGCATGATTTCTTCCATGAGGAATAGTAAGTGAACACAGGAAAGCATACTCAGCTGAACTGAACCACATAGGAGTACCCAAAACACGTGTTTGAACATAGGACACTCAGCTGAAGTAAACCATGTAGGAATACCCAAAAACAGCTGTTTGTGTTCACACACACAAACATACACATGCACACACTCCAAACATCCACTAGCTCCCTCTATTTACCACATGTTTATGAGTCACACTTGTTTACATCTGGCATTGCAAATTAACCCCTGATTTCAGATAAATCCCCTCTTACCACTATATAAGAACTCATAAGCTGCAGCCCTTCCACTGCCCATGTCCACAAACTTACTTCAGATCTTTTTTTGAGGTATAGTGCCATAGTTATTGAAGTATTTATGTATTTTTAACCATTTAACATGTAAAAATCTGTAATATCATTTCTATTAGGTTTCTATCTTTTTTTAAATGTGTCACTGATGAAGTTTTTGGGTGTTGTAACCCTAACCCTATTTTTCTATAAGCCCTGTGATTTTTATTGGAAGATTTTGCATAGCATGGTGTCTTTCAGTAATGCATAGTGCCTGTTAGAAGAGAACAGACTATACTAAAAGTCCCGGTCAATGCAATGAGAAAAACAAGAGGTATTAAAAACAAGAAAACAAGAGGTATTAATACTCTGAGACAAGATAAGACTTTCGTTATTTGCAGATTGTAGGTATGATAACTTATTCAATTCTCAAAAGAGAATTCCCAAACCATTAGGACTAACTGAAGAGTTCAAAAAGGTAGCTGAACTCAAGTCAACATAAAAAAAAATCAATAGCACTTCTCCAGATCAGTAATAACCAATTAGAAAATATAATATAAAATAAGATACAATTCACAATAGTAGATAGCACTATAAGGTATCTAAAATTTAATTTAACCAAAAAAATCCCCAAACCTAATGAAATTGTAAATGCTTACAAAGAAATTTAAAGAATGCTTGAGTAAATAGCAATATATCCTGTATTGTTGCATGCATTTCTACCCAAAACAATCTATTGGTTTAATGAAATTCCATTAAAAATTCAGCATTAGTTTGGGAGTAATTAGACAAACAGCCTCTGAAATTTACAGGAAAAACTAAACGTTCACAAACAGCTAAGACAATTCTAAAAAAGAAGACCAAAGAAGCGTCTTGCCCTACCAAGTTTTAAAACATATTACAAGGTTGTATCATAAATCAAAGATAGATTATGTAATAAATGGAATTGGAAAAGCTGATTTACCATATTTGGAAAGTGAAATAAGATCTGTACCTCTCACCGTGTGTAAAAACCTAACTCCAGATGAAATGCAAAGCTATAACTTTATTAGAAGAAAATATAAGAGGAGGTCCATTATTGTTGGGTTTTAAAAAGATTTTTAAGAAAGACATGACAAACACCAAATACAATGGAAAAATGTACAAAATAAATATACAAAATAGTGTACAACAATAATAATATATGTGTTTCAAAACTTAAATGTTAGGTCTAAATACACTAGAAGTCATAAGGGAGCAGAAAGATACTTGCATCTATACTTGAAATCAATGGGAATCAGACAGCTACAAATTTTACCTAATGTAGGTATATTTTATTGAAGTCACAGATTCTTGAAACTTTTTGCCATTGGTGACCTCTTTTTCTAAACCAACTTGGGTAAAATTATAAATAAAAGGGAGTTGAATTCCTGAGCAAAGCGCAGGACTATTTTGTGCTTAAAATCATCTGAACTTGGAACCAAACATATTTTACAATCAAATAGCTTTGTCATCTACATGAATATCTGACAAGACAACATTTGAAAGTCAAGAGGTATAAAAGAATATCTTTTTTTGGCTGGGTGTGATGATGCATGCCTGTGATCCCAGCCCTGTGGTAGGCTGCGGTGGGATGATTGCTTGAGGCCAGGAATTTGAGACTAGCCTGGGCAACATAGGCAGATTCTGTCTTTACAAAAAAAATTAGCCAAGCATGGTGGCATGCACCTGTAGTCCCAGCTACTCAGGAGGCTGAGGCCGGGGAATTGCTTAATCTCAGGAGTTGGAGGTTACAGTGAGCTATGATCTTGCTACTGCACTCTAGCCCAGGCCACCGAGACTCCATCTCTAAATAAATAAATTAAGTTAAAGTATTTTTTGCATGTGTTTTGTGTGTAGGATGTCTAAAATCCTGGCCCTCACCCACTAAAGCCTAATAATACTCTTCGATCATTTAGGCAACTAAATACATCCCCATAAACTTCCAAAATGTCCTTTGGGAGGAGTGCTACTCTCCTTGTGAATAATTGGTTTAGATGAAGAAGAAACTCATACAAATCAACAAGATAAAAACAGTACCTGGAGAATAGAAAAATGGACAAAAATTATGAGAATGAATTTCACAGGACAACATAAATGAGTAATAAGTGTATGAAGAGATGACAAACCTTATTCGTAATTAGAAATATGCAAGGTGAAACAGCAATGTGATATTACTTTTAGACTTACCAGATAGCCCAGACTTTAAAATCTGGATAATATTCAGTGCTAGAAAGGATATGTATAATCAAGAATCTTCAGATATGTGTGGGATAAGCGGTAACTAGTGCAGCCATTTTGAAACTCATTTGGAAGTTTTTAGTGAAAACAGAAATGTGCATTTCCCTGGATCCAGTAATTCCACTTTTGAGTATAGAGCCCAGAGAAATTCCTGCATAGGCACACAAAGGTATGTAGAAGTATGCTTATTGCAGCAGTGTTAGTAATAGGAAAATATTGGAAACAATGTAAATATTTGCAAGTATAAGAATGTATAGATAAAATGAGGGATGTGCAAAAGGTGGAATATTATACCAGTAATATGCTGAAATTTAAAAACAAAAGTAAAAATGATGACTTCTGCAGGCTTAGAGCTGCAGCTGCATATCCCTGGATGAATCTGGTGCTCAAGGTGCTGGAATGCTTAGGTATAATTCTTTTGAGAAACGATGCCAAAAGGCCTTAAGAAAGGTTATGTCAGTTTATAAACTTATCAGCAGTGTCTGGTTAATTTGGTTTTTCTTCCTGAGAATTTGAACTTGAAACTTTGGGACACTGAGTCATGTACATGCTTGGGGAGAACACTTGAAATAGACTATAATAGAGTGCTGTGCCCAGAGTTGCCCTGACAATATGCCACAGCCTCACACAAAGTCCATGATGTGGAAGAAGAAAATCTAATACATTTCAGAGAAACCACCCTGTATCTACAAGGATAAAGCAAATACAGTGAGAAAAGGGTAAAGCAGATAAACATAGAAAAGAATGAAGCAGATACATAGAGAAAATAAGAGACAAAATATATCAAATATCAATTTCAGGGGGATACCAAATTGAACTGAGGTCTGGAGTAAAGTTTTATACTAAAAATAAGGGAATTAGTTACAAATTTTCATACTAAACATTGAGAGTCCATAGCCCACATTACCTCTGTTGGCTCCCAAAACAGTGGCCCTAAAGATTAGAGATCAGATAAATTCTCTCCATGGAAACTGGCCCAAAACAAAATGATATAATCGTATTTATGTGCACACACACATACACACACATACATGCACACACATACACATTTAAGTGTCTCTGGCTGAGTCAAGTACCTAATCTATTGTGTACTTCATATGCAACAAGTCCAGTCCCTTAAATGTAGAAATTCCAATTAGCTTTTCGGTGAAGTACCATAAAATATGAATGGATAGCCAATAATCACTACACATTTAATCAAAGACTCTAATATTAAAGACAGAGTTCACAATGAAAAAAAGTAAGTGAAACCACCCTTCGATAATGGGGTACAAGAACAGAACTATGGTAAAGGTCTAGCTAAAAATAATGGTAATAATTAGTCGCTGTCCCCCTGTTTGCTTCTCTATAATTGCCACTCCAGAGCCACGCAGCTGGTGTCCATAAAGATTCTTATCTTCTTCCCATAGCTGGTGTCCATAAAGATTCTTAACTTTCTCCATAGATAGCATCACCTTTTTGAAACCTGAACGTAGTTTTTAAGGTATCTTCCAGGCCTTGCATTCCAGTGGATTGACTGACCCACCCAGGCCAGCAGCCCATATCAAGAAATCGACTCAGCTGGAATTGTGACCCCGGGAGCTGAAACACCACAAGATGATTCCTACACCCCTATAATTTTGCCCCAATTAACAAACCTAATTGCCTGGTCCCTTGCCTGCCAAACTGTCCTTAAAAACTGTCTCCCAAATTCTCAGGGAATTGAATTCGAGAAATTTCTCCCATCTTCCTGCCTAGTGCTATGCGCAATAAAGACTTTCCCTGCTGTAAAACCTGCTGACTCAGCATGTTGGCTTCTTCTTGGGCAAATGAACCTGGTTGGGTGGTTGGGCGGCAACAAAAAGAATTTAGAAAAAATAGAGATAATGCAGGGAATTGAAGAAAACTTTAACTAACATAGTAATTTGCATCCAATAGTCAGAAAAAAATTTCATCATTAAACATGACAAAGATCATATTTTAAAGGAATATTCAGAAAACAAGAAAGAGCACTTGGAAATTAAATATATTATTGGTGATGTGAAAATTTTATAAAAGATTGGATAAATTTGAACAAATCTCCTTTAAATGGCAGAAAAGGCAGAAAATAGAATAAAAATAAGAAAATTAGAGGATCATTACAGGAAGACGAACATTTAACAAATAAAGTTCTACAAAGAGAGAATAGTGAAATCATAGAGAAGGAAATTATAAAGTGTATGAGACAACTTCCTTGAACTGAAGGATATATTTCCAGATCAAGGAAATCCTCTAAAACTGATTTATGTGAATAGCTGTACAACTTGGTAAATTTACTAATAATTATTTAATTGTACACTTAAAATGGAGTAAAGACATGATATGTAAATTATACTTTAATAAAGACAAAAAAAAAACCTACCAAATGCCCAGGAAAATAAATGGGAAAAAATTACCCATACTAGGCACATTATGAAATTACAGAAAACCAGAGCTAAACATTGAGTCATTAAGATATTCCATGGAGGAAAAAAAATCTGGTCACATACAAGGAAACAGGAATCAAAATGGCATCAGTTTCCTTAAAAATAACATTAAACCTAGGAAACAATGGAGATGACATCCACCTCTGAAATTGGCAGCTAGATAATTAGAAAAATCTCCTGTAGCACACATTGAAGACAAGTTAGATGACATATTATATTATTATATTCTTAAAGCACCAAAGAACTGGAGAAATAACCAAAATCTAGGGGGAGATAAAAACAAAAGAGGGGAACCCAACACTCAAAGCCACCTTGACTCTGAGAACATTTTCAATCCGAGAAACAACTGCAAAAATTACCTGCATTTTTTGCAATATCCTCAGGTGACAGGGACAATGGCTAAGTCCCACAGTATTCCTAGGGTGGAGAGATTAAATACATCACCACCCACTCTAAGCTGGGATAGCAAAAGTTTATATACTCAGCATAAGGGTAAACCAGAAGGAAACCAAACCACAAATGGTCTTAGGTGGTCTAGACAAACCCAAATCTTAAATTTGCACATAAGATGTTCCTGGAATAGCAATGTGCACAGGCACCTGGTAAAAACAAACAAAAAGTTTCTCCAGAGAAAGAAACTATCATTATAGGGCTCATATAATTCTTTATTTTTATCATTTACTAAAATGCTTTATTTCATCAGTTAAGTACTTTTGAATTCCTTGTTAACAATCATCTGCATCTTTATTCCTTAACAGTAACTCAATGGCAACCCCAGTCTAATTTCAGATTAAAGTCTACTATTTTGGATTTCTGCATTTTTATTTCTATTATCTCTGTGAATTACACCTTTTCTAATTTTTAATTTCTCTTGAATCTACTTTTTCATTATCATGTGTCCTTTTTATATTTTTTTATTTCAGCATATTATGGGGGTACAAATGTTAAGGTTACGTATATTGCCCTTGCCGTCCTTCTCTCTCAAGTCAGAGCTTCAAGCATGACCATACCCCAGATGGTGCTCATCGCATTCATTATGTATGGATATACCCATCCCCTCCTCCCCCCTCCTGTCTGCCCAATACCCGATGTTTCAAATACAATGTCAAGAAAACAGGCAACTATAACTTAGATACATAAGGAAATAGGACACCATGAGCAAGAATCACCAGAAACCACAGTCAATAGAAACATTCCAAGCGTGGCAGACAAAATTCTAAGATGCAGTCCCTTTTAGTTCCCCAAGATCCCCTCTCCACTTAATCAAACATCAATCTAGGTACTTTTGTGGAGGGGGTTTTGCTGATGTAATTAAGGTCCCAAATCAGTTGACTTTAAGAGATGGAGATTATTTTCAGTGGGCCTAATTTAATCAAGTAAACACTTAAAATTTACTGGACTCTCTCTGATATAGAGATTTGAAGCATGAGAGTTATTTGACACAAGGGATAGTCTCTGTGAAGATGGAGAGGGCCATGTGGCAAAAAAGGCAGACAGCATTTGGGAACTGGGAATGCCTCCCCGGCTGACAGTCATCAAAGAGACAGGGAGCTGAGTCCTACAACCGCATGAAATTTAATTCAGCAACAACACTGTGAACTTCGAAGAAGACTCAGCTATAGATGAAAATACAGCCTGGAAAAAAACCTTGATTTCAGGGTTATGAAATACCAAGCAGAGAACTCCACATGCTCTGACAGACAGAACTGTGAGCTAATAATTGGTTGTTAATTTAAGCAACTAAATTTGTGGTAATTTGTTATGCAGCAATAGAAAAATAATAACCAACAAAGACCTGCAAAGTTAGAACTATCTGTAATCAACTACAGCTATGCTTACTGTGTTTAAATAAATAAAAGGAAAACTTTAAAAGATCAGCAGGAAACAAGAAATTATGAAATTTGTCATACTTCTGCATTCATCCATGCCAGATTAATAGGGGTTTCATGGTGTATACATATATCAAAGCATCATATTGAATATCCTAAATGTATTGACTTTTTATTTGTCAATCATACCTCAACAAAGCTGAAAAATTTAATAAAAAGAGTAATAGGAGTCAGATTTACTATCCTGGCTTAAGCAACTAGAAAGCTGGACAAAATATATATGGATCAATGGTTTTCAGACTGCACAACAGGTAGCACAGGACTTTTATTACAAAAAGTAGGAAAATAGGTGAGGTGATCCCTCCAATTTCTCCAATTTATTGTCTGAAGATTTTTCCAAGCCACAGTGTGGAAGGAGCGGGTACCTAAACAGAGCCTGGTGGTGGTGGTGCTGAGTTGAGGAGTCAAAGATCAAAGTTTGGCGAAGCCAACGCAACTAGTAATTATAGGACAGAGGACCAGACAGGAGAAAGCGCCAGAGATCTGCAGGAGTGTTCCCTAACCCTAACCTTAACCGCACGACGACATTTATTGTTCCAACCTGGAAAAACATTCCTTTTTAAAATTTCACACAGCAAAGCAAGTTAAAAACTTCACTCATCAAATAAATGAAAATTTAAACAAGAACTTGCTAAAGAAACCTCATTACAACAATATTTTAGTGCCTGATCACTTTAAGTCCATGTGACCATTAATGAACATCAACCAAGTGTCTCTTTTATAATCTGCAAGCCATTTTTCCTACAACAAGAAGGCATAACATGTTTCCTTGACTCAGGTGATACATTTAGAAAAGAAATCATGATTTGTTTCTTTTGCTGTATGGACATTTTAACACTGTTGATTTTGTCAATCCATGAGTATGATATGGATTTCCATTTGTATCATCAGCGATTTCTTTCCTCAGTGTTTCATAGTTCTCTTTGTAGAGATCATTCATCTCCTTGGTTAAGATATTCCTAGGTATTTCATTTTCTTTGTAGCAATTGTGAATGGTATTGAGTCTTTGATTTGACTCTTAGCTGGATTGTTATTGGTGTATAGGAATGGTACTGATTTGTGTACATTGATTTTGTAACCTGAGACTTTGCTGAGTTTATTTATCAGAATGGCCAGTATTAAAAAGTCAAAAAAGACAATAGATGCTGGCATGGATGCAGAGAGAAGGAATCGCTTATACACTGCTGGTAGGACTGCAAATTAGTAAAACCTCTGTGGAAAACAGTGTGGAGATTCCTCAAAGAACTAAAAGTAGACCTACAATTCAATCCAGCAATCCCACTACTGAGTATCTACCCAAAGGCAAAGAAGTCGTTTTATCAAAAAGACACCTGTACTTCAATGTTTATTATAACACAATTTACAATTGCAAAGATATGGAATATACCTAAGTGCCCATCAACTCATGAGTGGATAAAGAATATGTGATGTGTATATATATATATATATATATATACATACATACACATACACACACACACACACACACACATATACCATGGAATACCACTCAGCTATAAAACAGAGTGAAATAATGTCTTTTGCAGCAACTTGAGTGGAACTAGATACCATTATCCTAAGTGAAACATTTAAAGAATGGAACAACAAATGCCACATATACTTGCTTTTAAATTGGAACTAACTGATGAGTACAAATAGGCATACAGGGAAGTATATAACTCAATGGAAATCAGTTGGGGGGAGGGCGGAGGAGAGGATGGGTGAAAGCCTACCTAACGGGTACAATGAACACTATCTGGGTGATGGGCACACTTATAACCTTGACTCAAGCATTACAGAAGTGATCCTTGTAACCAAAAACATCTGTACCTCCATAATACTTTGAAATAAAAAAAATCAATGACACAAATTTGACTATATTAAAAGGAAAAAAAGAAAACCCACAAACATAATTAGAGATCCTAAACACTTCTATCTCAGTAACCGATAGAACCACCAGACAGAAAATAAGTAAGCATATAGAATATTTGAAGAACACTGTCAATCACCTTGACCTAATTGATGTTTCCAGAATATGACATCAGGCAACTACAGAATATACATTCTTTTCATATGCATATGAAATGTACATCAAGGTAGATCACATACTGGGACATGAATCAAGTCTCAATAAATTTCAAAAGTTTGAAAACTTACATCTTTCTGACTGTAATAGAATTATATTAGATATCAACTATAATAATATTAATATATTTAGAAAAGCCCCAATTGGAAATAAAACAATATATTTCTAAATAACTCATGGTGCAAGTAAATCAAAGGGGAAAATAGAAAATTTTTTAAAATGAAAAAATGTGAAAGTACAACATAGAAAACTTATTAATATGCAGCTAAAACATGTTGAAATGCTTATATTACAGAAAGTAAAAATTATTATTAAGTTTAAATTTTATGACACTAGAAAAATATTACCAACTTGAACTCAAAGTAGAATGAAGGGAAATTATAAAGAGTAACTATCAACGAATCTGAAGACATAAACAACAAGAATGGACTAAGTCAAATATTGGCTTTTGAAGAGGCTAACAAAACTGATAAAAACCTAGCAAGACTAAGGAAAGAAAAAAGAGAGAAAAATCAAATAACCAGTGTCAGGAATGAAAGAGGAAACATTCCTACAGATTCTACAGTTATCAAAAGAAAAATATTATTTGATAAATTAGACAAATGAGATACAAAGTACAATTTACTTGAAAAAAACTTATCAAAATGAACACAAGATGAAATAGAAAAGGGGAATAACCTTATATATGTCAATGTAATTGAAATTGTTATTAGTAGCATTTACACAAACAAAACCCCAAGCCAGATGATTTCACTGATGAATTAACTCTATCCAACATTTCAGAATGTAATAACAATTTCACACAAGCTCAGAAAACAGAAGAAGTATTTTCCAGAATAGTTTAGAAGCTAAATAACCCTCATACCAAAACATTCCAAGAAGGCATTCAAGGAAGAGAAAATTTAGGCTATTATCCCTTAGAAACACAAATAAAAATTATTTTATAAAATATTAGCAAATCATATCTAGAAATACATAAAATAGAAAATACATCATGACTGAACAGAATTATTCCAGCAATGTAAGTTAAAGTATGTTGTGTAATCTACCATAGTAATAGAAAATAAAATTAAATATTGAGAAATTATACTTCATAAAAATTAACAATTTCTCCACATGATAAGACACCATGAAGGAAATGAACAAGCAGGCTAAAGACTGGATGCTATGTTTTCCATGGTTACCATGTTTTCTGTAAAAACCGTAAGCACAGCTAAAGTACAATTCTTTAAATGCATGGTAGTATTGTTCTGCCTGATTCTCCCACATCCATGTGACTCTGCAAGGGGCTTGCCAACACAGGCTCGTGAATGCTTAGGTCTTCAAACTTTACCTCAGAGATCAAACAGAGCATCGGAAAGAATCCTGGAAGCCCGCCTCCTTACAAAAGTCATGAGTAACTGTTGCTTGTTCTCTACTACATGGACTATACAGTCTGATGATCTGGCCATACAGAAATGCTAACCCTCACATGGTTTACCCCAATCTTCTGTAGCCTCTTGATATCTTTCATGGATTCCTTTGTTGTGCAATTGAAGCATCCAGGAGACTGTGTTTTGTACTGCAAGTGCCAGCTATAAGACAAAATAAGCAGTTTTTAAAAATCAGATAACCATTTAACCAACATGCCACATCTTTGTATAATTATTTATTCCCTGGCATTACCCATCACAAAGACATTCACTGTAGGCTAAAGAACACTGTAGTGTGAGAAAACAATGTCCTGAACAAACAGATACTCACTTTGGGGTGGATGATTTTCACACTGTGGGTGTCATGGTATTAATCAGCTGAAGGTGAATTTCCACTGCCAGTTGTTCAGTTGTTGGGGACAAGCCTGCTTGTCAGTTCAAACTAAAAGAGTAAGGGTTGAACTTTGCTAGCGATAGGAGGGCTTCATAGCTTTTTATAACAAATTGTAGCATGAACATTTTGGCAATGAGCCATCTGTAAATATGATGTTTTATGAGCATTATATAGCATGAAACATTTCTTAGAATTAATACAAGCACATATTCTGAAGAGCTGGAAACCCAATCTCAATGCTATTATTTTCATTCTCAGGCCACTCCTTTGGAGAGTGAAGCAGAAAAAAGCTATACTGGGCCTTTCTGCTTTGAAAGATAGTGGAAAGAAACAGAGATGGGGCTAAGTCACCACGCAGGAAGAATGAAGAGGAAACAAGTGTCTAGTTCTCTGTTCTAACTCTGACTTCCTCTTCATAGCACTCTTATGTATCCCCACAAGGTACAGCAAGGTTTGGTTTTCACATCCAGTGGCCCATGCATCCAGTAATCACATAAAAACCACATCTAGCTGTACTTTGGAAAAGTACGACTAAATATCTACTACGTATGGAAGAAAATCTATGTAGCTACTCATTAAGGATATACTCTATGCCAGGTGGTTTTCAGGCATAAATTGATGTAATACTTGCAAAATCCTGAACATGGAGGATCCGTTATTATCCCAATTTTACAGATGAGAAAACTGATGCTCAGAGGGAATAAATGAATGTCCAAGAATATATGGCCAGTAGTGGTGAACTGTAATCTCAAAACCAGGCCTTCTAATTCCATTACTTAAGTCATTGGGGCAGCTGGGCAGCCTTTTACCAGCTTTCCCTCAACTATCCAATGAACAAATGAAAACCTCAAATGTTGACATTCACAAGGGAGGGTAAATAGTTACTCTTTACAAAAATTATGTTTAAATTCCACATAATGTAACATGACATCTATTTGTAACTTAATACAGTGTATAAAAATAGATTTTATTTTTAGTCCATCACTGGAAACAAACTTTGCACAGAATTTCCTTGAACATTATCAAACACTTATTCAACTACTCATAACTTTATGGAACTATATCAAATATATAATCGTTAGACACATTGGTGTTTCACCTGAGCATGAGATTGATAATTGTGTTGACAATGGAATACATTAATAAATAAATCCATTTGTTAATATTTAATAACCACCTAAGATTTGTTTGAATTGCATGTTTTAGACCAGATAGTATCTTCTATATAATATTGTTATTTACCAGTGTCCATAAGGGAAGACAGAAAGATATATTTCACAGGAAGAACCACAGTACTATGTAGCTAATAATTCTTACTTCAAGTTATTTTTTCAGAATAAGTTAGGGTATACCAAAATAATAAAGAAAATCAACATTATCATAATTACTTTTTTGTGTATTGGTTTAATATTTTCTCCATCATGCCTCAATCTTAACTTAAAAGCCCCATTAATGTCATGCCAACTACAATGCAACCCTTCCCATACTACCTCCATTGCTATTACCTCCAACCTTTAGGCAGTCACTATCACGAAGAAAGCCTTCTGTATCTCAGTCATGGTCTTCAATTACACCCCAACTACCACCATCAGAAAAAAACATACACTGGAGAAAAGAATCCCTATTCGACAAATGGTGCTGGGAAAATTGGATAGCCACATGTAGAAGACTGAAACAGGATCCATATCTGTCACTACTCACAAAAATTAATTCAGAATGGATAACAAATCTAAGC